>JAUESH010000024.1:5716397-5734804 GCA_032275165.1 Synergus magnus
CCGATTCCGGTTATATAGCACCAATCAAAATGCGAGTAAAAATCTGTCTCAACTCTCCCTAGAGGATCTCTAGTATATACTATAGATCAAGAACCATCATGATGTACGCCCCTGCGCGAAAATGATAATTTTCTGTTTAAAATGTTTATAATATAGAAAATTCTACACCTAGCATAATTATTTCGTACACATGATAAACAAATTATTATGGTTAATTACTATGCAAAATTAACCATAAATCAACTTTTTATACGTCTCTAAAACTCAATTGAAAATTTCGCGCCTAAATCTAGTGCAGCGCCGTTTACAGAAGAAGAAATTCTATTGGTCAGATTCTCTGGATCCAACGGAAGAATGTTAAGCTCTGTCAAGTTCTCAAAGTTCAATCCGCGGTGATTGTAAATTGCAAATTTGGCATAATTTTCTGGATTGCTTATGGATAATTCATCTTTTCGGGTGGAATAAAAAGAATCTCTTCGTCCGGATATTCAGAAAATTGTGAAAAAGTTCGCACAGATTATTACAAAACCGTCCTAATTCATCTGAAACAGATCGAATGGCTAAAGTGGGGGCAGAGAGAGAGTAGCTACCATATTGGCAACTTGTGACTTTTGGGTGGCAGTAAGCAAAAAAATAACCAAACTAGTGTCCTTCGGTATATGAAATGATGCCTTGGATTTTATTTAAGTAAACGCTTCTTTCTGTTTTTAAAAACTTATTCGTGCGCTTAAAAACCAGAGGATTCCTCTTTGAAACATTGTGGAAAATGGTAAGTAACCAAAAACTGAAACTGATCTTTAATTCTTGATCGCATTCCAAGGTACAAATACTTTGATCAGTTTTCTTTCAAATTGCAGAGTTTCTTTGGATTCGGACAGTCTGCTGACATAGAGATTACTTTAGACGGAGGTGATACCAGAAAAACTGCGGATATCAAATCGGAAGATGGAAAAAAGGAACGTCACTTGCTTTATTACGATGGCGAGTCGGTTTCCGGAAAGGTACAGACTCCTCTTAATTCTAAGGAAATTTTTGCAAAAGCTAGTCCAATAAAACGCAATAAGCTTGATTTCTATAGTGCTATACGTGTTTCCGTTCTGTTTAGAATGATTCATAATCATTATTTTGTTTATTTGTATTCTTATCTCTAAAGATAATTGTTAATTCTGATTGCAGATAAACATCAGTTTAAGAAAAGCTGGTAAGCTGGAGCATCAGGGTGTAAAAGTAGAATTCATTGGCCAGATAGAAATGTTTTACGACCGGGGTAACCACCACGAATTTACAAGTTTAGTGAAGGAATTGGCGAGGCCAGGAGAGCTCACGCACAATACACTTTACAATTTTGAATTCGCAAACGTGGAAAAACCTTTCGAAAGCTACACTGGATCCAACGTTCGTCTCAGATACTTCCTCAGAGTAACGATCGTACGGAGATTAAGTGACATCGTTAAAGAACTAGAACTCGTTGTACATACGCTCAGTTCCTATCCCGATATGAACAACCCTATCAAAATGGAAGTCGGCATCGAAGACTGTCTGCATATTGAATTCGAGTACAACAAAAGCAAGTAAGAATTATTGAAAAGTTCAAATGCTTCCATATCAATATCATCACTTTCAATTACTTCCAATCGTCTACAATCAAAGAATTTTATATCACAATTTAAATTCATTGTTGAATGCATTACAGCTTTAAATTGTTGAATACTTGAACTTAAAGTATTTAGTTTCGTATTTTTTTTTTTGAATGGCCGCCCTTTTTATAAATTCGTAATTACTGATTTTTTTAGATATCATTTAAAAGACGTAATAGTCGGGAAAATCTACTTTCTCTTGGTAAGAATAAAGATCAAACATATGGAAATAGCAATTATAAAGCGGGAAAGCACAGGTTCAGGAAACTCCACCTTCACGGAAAACGAGACAATAGCAAAATACGAGATTATGGACGGAGCTCCTGTTAAGGGAGAATCTATTCCCATCAGAGTCTTTTTGGCAGGTTATGATTTGGCCCCAACAATGCGAGATATCAATAAAAAGTTCAGCGTTAGGTATTATCTTAACCTAGTCCTGATGGACGAGGAAGATCGCCGTTATTTTAAACAACAGGTAACTTGTTTGCTTTCAAATTAAATTGAATTTAAGTACAACATTATATTACAATGGGATATTTTCTTACAGGAAATCACACTATGGAGAAAAGGGGAGAAAAGTAGAAAATCGCAAACAGCCTCGCCTCATTGGCCATCACATTTGGTGTCTGCGGAAACAGGATTTCCTCAAGGTCGTCCACAAAACGGTTCACCTTCTCTGCCTCCCAGTTCCGATCAAATGTCCCCTGAAGCCAGCACAGGATTGGATGACCCTCAGGCTCCCATAGAAGGAATGACACGAGAAGAGGGTGACGGTGAAGGTGAGAAAGACATCAGTCCGGAAAGCAATTGAGGTCTCACTTGATATTGCTAGATGCTAGACTGTAATTCGTACTGAAGAACTGAAATCAATTTGCAAAAGAATATACGAAAGCAATTTGAAAAGGACGATACGAGGGTATTTTCCACCGATTGTTACAATGCACAGCGTTTTCCATTTTAATACCGACATGCGGAGGAAATGAGAAAAGAAGGATGTAAATATTTTAACTGCGAACAACCCTAGAATTACTGGAAAACAGGCTGCCGAGAGAAAACGGATTTTTCTCTATTTTCTGATAAATTGTTGAATTAATTTTTATTCTTTTGCAGTCAAGTGGCGTCTCTGTCATATGGAATAGATCTAAGTGACTTTGTCTCTCTAAATACCTAAAGCTTTACATATTCAACAGAATACAATCTCTTCATATTTATTTTAATTCTTATTATGTTTTTTAATGTTGACGGGCGTTCTTTAAAAAATACCGACTGATAACACGGCTTACAATACAAGCTAGGAATCAATGAAACATTTTACACATCGATACTGCAGTTTTAGAGAAAAATCAATGTCCAATGAGTGACGAGAGATGCCTATTTTTCAGTTTTAATGGTTCAGATGTATAAATCAAATTATCGTGTTACGCATATTTATATTGCAACGTCCAGATGAATCAGTTATTTTTAACTGGTCTGATACGGTTTATATATACATGTATTAATGTGCGTGCATGCTCATAGCTAGATAATTTTCTAAAACTCGATAAATCACGTAATACCATTTGAAATAATTTTTGATATCAAAAAGACGTCAACATTACTCTAGGATTAGAAAATCATCTCTGGTTTGTGCACTGACGTGTACATGTATATATATATTTAAATTCACTGCGCGTGTGTGAGTGACGAGTATACCGACACACCCGCATACAAAGTGTATTAATCACAGATATATACAAATTGCTGCATTCTTTCATCGAAGTAATGACGCATTTCGTGTAAATCGAACTTGACGTTAATTATTTTAGTTCGACTTGTTTCTTTTCTAAAAGGAATGAGTTTTAAGAGTAAAATTAACACTAGTGGTTTGTGTAATATTTTTTAGAACAATTTTTAAAAAGAACGTAGGTAAATAATATTTATCAATAACTTCGATGGAAGAATGAGTATTAGGAAAGAAAAGAAAAAAATGAAAGCATTAAATTTTATAACGTCCGACGTAAATAGGATGCGATCATAAAATTATCAGAGTCGCGTAATATATTGTGCGATATAAGGTATTTCACACTGTTTAGGTTTTGCGAGATGAAATCTTATCTTCTATATTTTTTGTTATTTGTTGACCAAAAAATGATTATGTGTAAGAGTGTGAGCAGAGTGAATCGTAGTATATTTTACATGTGAAATACTGTATATATATATACATATATATATTATGTTACGATACTCAACACTTGTATATTTCAATCTCCTAATTATATTGCACCGAGGTGTTCGGTGTCGAATTTAAACAAATCTACTTTCATGGGCCTCAATACATTTTTCCAGTTCACTGTTTCATTTTTAATTTCTAATCTAAAATTTTGAAGCTTTTATATTTTGGAAATACCTATTCAAATTTTGAAATTAAAAGTTATTAACAATATTTACTTTTCCGCTATATATATTTCAGTTCAAATTTCGCGCCAAGACAGACGAAATCCAAGATTTCCCTTGTAGCGATCATATGATTGGTTCTTCGAGACAGCTGATTTATGGAAATGTCAAAAAATTTTGCGCCACCACATGAGGCGTGTTCAGATTTCCCACCCTGGTGCACCTCGGGTACTGCGTCCTTTTCTTACATATTGAAATTTCGATTTGTAAGAAAAGGACGTCATTTTTAACGTTTATTACATTTTTTACGTATAATACGTAAAATACGGTAGCAACGTACAACCAAAAGGTGAGTTTGTTATCTTACCTTTGCGTTTCGTGATTGTGAACTTTGTAAAGCTAGCCGAGATTCCGTTCCGAGAGACAGAGAATCGGAGGCTGGTTTGAGCCTTTGAGGTTGGTGATTAGAGTGATTAGTAAGGATTCGCGCGAAAATGACTGGTATTACATCGACAATTTGTTAATAATTAATGAAATTAAAAAAGCGAAAGAGCCTGTGCGCGCAGTGCGTGAGTATGCCCGCCAAGGTCTCAAAGAAGGTGGTCGGCATGATTATCCGAAGCCGAAAAACCATGAAGGATGGGGTCATCACGGTACAGCATAATTTTCATTATTTTATTTTTACATTCTCTGATTTACATCCCTTTTCTTCCTTTCTCCCACTTCCCACGATTTCAATGCATTTTGCACGTTTTGGAGTTCATTTTGGGTCTTCTCATCTCATCGTATAAAGGTTAGCTTTGTTCAATTGATGAAACTGATGCAGAAGAATCAATTGAAAAATAGGATAAATCTTTTATTTGGACAGAGTTTGGATATTTGTATTGCCTCTTAAAAAGCCTCTTAGAGTCTTTTTAATAGTTTTTGTAGAACATATGGAAGAGCAAAGAATTCATGTTTACTAATTTGGAATTCGGTGAGTCAATTAACCAATTACATTCTTATAACTTCCCTGTTATGTTTCTTAAATGCCTGAAAAAAATCTCCGCTTTAGGAGTTTCCTTGAAATACTTTACTAGATACTTTTATAGAAATAGCGTGAATTAGATACAGACTATAAGAATAATATCTTAAGTTAAAGAAATGAAATTACGTATCATCTCATTGTGTAGAATCTCTAAGCTGACAGATTCAATGTTGAAATTCTTATTTTTCTTGAGAACAATCTGAGAATACCAAATTGATTATGAGAAGTATAATATGAGAAGAATGAGAGCTTTGGAGTAATATTTTTAGACAGTTTATCTCTTTCTAAATTGATGAGTAAAATAATTTTACTCTGCAACTGTTGCATGAAAAGAAATTTGAATTGAATATGAGGCTTTCGAAATTCAAATCAGATCATGGTAAAAAAACAACTTGCATAAAAGATGAAATAAGTAATAATTTTTTAGGTATTCAATTGTTGAAAGTAGGTTTCCTTAATTTTGAGGTGGTAATTGGCTCCAAAAATTACAGTATGTCTCAATATTGCATACGTGCTCACGGCGATAAATTCTTGATATGACTCAGAGTTGATAAACCATATTTTTTAAATAATTTTAAGAATATAATTTTTACAATTTCAACATATGATTTTATTTTAAATGAGAAACTGTAACCGAATTAAATTCCCTTATTTTTTCCTAAAAATGTATTTCACGGGAAATAATGGAAACAGCTTATGTAAATAAGCATCAGAATCTTATCTAATGACTACGTTGCTTCTCTAGCATGTGACAAAAAGTTTTACAAATACTTGTGAATTTTGTAGGGAAAAGAAGAGAACTAGTTTTTTCTTGGCAATAGTTGTGATCGATGGATTAATTCTAAAGTAATTGCATGAGTTATGAGTTTTGTAAGGTATTTCATTCGTCGGAAAAGCTCATCGAATAGACGCTCCGATTTTATTGGCAGATCTTCGTCGACTCAAGATTAATTAATCGACTTCGTCAGATTTTTATCAGCAAATCTGATAAAACAAAGTTCAACAAATGACGAAAGCTACGTAGGATTATATAAATTCGTTCCTATCGCAAAAAAATGGATAAAAACTGTCGGCACTTTAAATCACTCAAATTAATAGCTTTAATCCAAGTTTTCCAATTTCCTTTCAACTAAATTGAACGAAAAAGAAGGCTCTTTGAAAATTAATGTGATTGTTGTTAATCTCACCAGACTAAAAAAATAATTTTATTCTTAAAAAGATTAGTAACAAATCCATCTATTTGAAGGGAGAATATATTTACCTTTTAGGGAAAATAATAAGTTTCACTCTATAGCGGCACCTACTCATTTTTTAATTGGAAGTATGCCTAAAGAACAAAAAATTTATACTTTTAATACTTTTTGTGTAAAATGAAACGATTGAAGTTTGAAGTTAGATATCGAATTCTTCGCTTTAAGCAAAAAGTATTGAAATTACACATTTTTTCGCTCTATAGGCATATTTATATTTCAAAACAGAGTACGTCTAGAATAATTCTTGAGTAAAATGAGGAGTTTATTTTAAGATTAGCATTTGGATCCCCTTTAATAAAATTTTTATTTAATTCTGGGAAGAGAAGAATCAGCGAATTTTGGAGTGTCAACCTTGCATCACTTAACTAATTCAAAATAAGACAAGCAATAATTGAATTAACGTTTTTGCCATGGATCGATAAGACCGCGAATGCAGTACTCGTATTTTTCATTGAAATTTTTTACTCCAATCAGCAGCAGACCTGGAACTACTAGAACAGCTGATGTCTTCTGATGCCTTGCCAGTGTTCGTCTACTGTTGTCATGGGAATCACTTCAACGATCAGCACACCAGTTGGATTAAATCGCCTTATGCCTCATAATTTGTCCTCGACTCTGCCGACAGGCCAGATTGATCAGCCGTGGTGAAAAAGAACAGAATCAGCCCCTATCGAAAGTTACCGCAAACTGGTTATGGATTTACGAGCGATACAGGCCAGTCAGCCGAGAGGGCTGACAGTCTACTCTGAGGGGTGGGAAGGGTTGCAATGCGGAGGTTTGTGCTCTTGCGTAAACTTTTCACTTGCTCCTTCCCAAAAATCGCGAATTTATCAGCAAAGAATCGTAAATCGTCGGATTAATCGCGAGTGCCAGTGAGCCATCAAGAATCTCTAATAATAAGATTAGTCGTGACATTGGCAATCGTCAAGGTGTGCAGCACCTTCAGTCTAACTCCACCCCTGTGTCGATGTGGTGCGAACCATTCATTGATGAACTACTTGACAATATTTCGATCCTGGAACTCTAATGACCTCAAAAATCAATGAATCGCGCAAAATCATATCGTCGTGAACAATTCACGCTCTGATTCACGCATTCGAGTCGAGCGTCTCCTTCTCACCCCTTTCGGACATCTTTGAATTCCTCCGATAAAATCCACTTGCTTTTTTCAACTTCAGTTGTCATCTGGTACCCGAGGTTCCAGTTTCAATCCTCTTTCTTAATAAAGGAGTGAAATTTCCGTTCTTTTTTTTAACATCTCTCAGCTTCTCTACTTAGGCTAAAAATACACAAAGTATAAATACCTGCACTCGTCGGTTGTTAGAATCGTTGACGTTAGAGATTTAATAGTGAAGTTCAAAGGTGATTTTAAATATTTTCAAGATTTTAAATAGTTAAATAATTCAGACACTTTATCGACAACTTGAAGAATTCTCTGTGATTAATTAGGTTTTGTTGAATCGAAAGCACAAATTATGCACAAGGATTGTTGAGTATTGATATTTTTTATTAGGCTCTAAACTTACACTCTTGCACAACCTGAAGAAAGTTTACATATTTAGGTTTCAAAAGCGATTTCAAAAATATGGTGTGGAATCGTTTGGTCGTGATTGGAGGAAAATGTGACAGTGATCTGAGTTTTTAAAAAGGAGATTATATATGAATACTGGAAGGATTAAGGAAGATTGAATAAAAAAAGTTCTTTTGTGCGGAATATGGTAAATCGATGAATTCAACATGTGACCAGAATTTTTACAAATGGAAAGGTTCAAGTAGAAGTGCCGTTTAGGGGTCATGCCCCCTGGGGCACAGGGACAGGCAGAGGGCTTGGGCCCCTCTTGTTCCGAATTGCACAATAACCAGGAAAATGCCTCCGTTGAACTTAGCGATTCAAGAACACTCTATCAACGATGTTACCAGCATCTCAAGGTCAGCTGATACTACTTGCATTTCTGACAATTTTGGTAGGCAGAGTCTAGTTTAATTCCAATCTATGTATCGAGAGAAAAAGAATTTCGGATCTGAGAATTCGAAAGTCAATAAAATTAAACAAAAAACAGTTCCTGTTCTCAAATCCAAAAATCTTTTAAAACAGTTTTAAAAAGTAAGTTTAATTTCGCAGCTGTTTAAATATGCCTTTCTTAATAGCTCCAAAAAGTTATTTTGTTTCGCAATGGCAAATATTTTTTCCATGAGACTGATAAAAAATTATCGGTTTAAAATATGCCAAGGATATGTTTTAAAAATAGAATAATTTTTTATTATTATTAAAAGGGCTTAAAGTATTTTCCGCAAAGGAATACTTTATTGTAATAGATAAAAGAATTTGGAATGTTATAATTAAATAAATTAAATATCTTTTACTTTATTATATTTGTATTAGATGTCTTTTTTAGTTTTTGTATTTATATTTAGGATTGTTAACATATTCGATTACTCTGAAGAAAACCTTTTATTTAAGAAATAAATTTTGCTTCGTTTATTTAAGTGTTTGGAGTTTATCCAGATACAAGTTTACAACGAAATTGCGAATCTGAATTGACTTGAGTGAATGGAATTCAGAATTTAATGGGACTGGTGACCGAACAATTGAACTTTGTTGAAGGAATAAAAACGTTAACTCTTCGGCAATAAAAATATGATTAAGGATCTTTATTCCTTTGGTGTAATCTGCTAAGATGCACTTTGAAATTTCTTTAATTTGAAATTTAACTTTTGGATTTATTTGTTATAACTGCTTGTTGTTGAACTCAAAACGTGCCAAATAGAAATATCACTTTATTAAGGGTGCTGGATTCAAATTATAGCTTCAAAATTCTATCTCTCCATTATACTCCATGAATATTAAGTATACATATTTTTTCGCTCTGTACACATACTTATATTTAAGAAATAAGTTCCGCTACAGAAGGAAAAAGTTTATAATTATAATATTTTTCAAGTAAAATGAAGAGATCGAATTTTGAGATTAGGACGTGAATCCAAAAGCCTTCATTGAAAATTTTTAACTGAAAAAAGGGCTAATCCATTTCCAACTCAAAACTTTACAATATTATAGATTTTTTTTTATTTTTATTGAAATCTTTTAATAAAAATGTTTCGTTTTTGTTTTCAGAGTTCGGGGGTTGGAGAGGCGAGTGTTTATCACGCCCTGGTGGTGATATTCCTGGAATTCTTTGCGTGGGGTTTACTTACAATGCCAATAATAACAGTGCTAAACGAGACATTCCCTGATCATACATTCTTAATGAACGGTCTCATAATGGGTATCAAAGGAATCCTGTCATTTCTCTCGGCTCCACTGATAGGTGCTTTATCGGATGTGTGGGGCCGGAAATTCTTTTTACTTATCACAGTGGCCTTTACTTGCGCTCCTATTCCTTTAATGAGCATTAACACGTGGTGGTTCTTCGCCATGATTTCCATAAGTGGTGTTTTCGCCTGTACATTCTCTGTAGTATTTGCTTATGTTGCTGACGTCACTGAAGAGAGCCAGCGATCTCTGGCATACGGTTTGGTACGTATCTTCTATATTTAAAAACCTGTTTTCAATTTGAATTGTATTTTTGCAGATTCGGATAATTTCCAATTTGAAAGAATTCATTTTTTAGATTTCAAAGTTTCGATTGAAAGATAAATTTATTTTTGCTTTTTTTCCGACTAGGTTTCTGCTACTTTTGCTGCAAGTATGGTAATAAGTCCTGCTTTGGGAGAGTATATAATGACAAATTATGGAGAAAATGTCGCTGTTGCTCTCGCCACCGCTATTGCTGTCCTAGATGTATTTTTTATTCTGGTAGCAGTGCCAGAAAGCTTACCAGAAAAAGCCCGACCTCCGGCTCCCATCTCGTGGGAACAGGCAGATCCTTTTGCAGCTCTAGGGAAGGTACGCAATTTGAGACAAAATGAGAAAATATTCAATTTCACGGTGTCTACCTGAAACCAAAAAGTACATTTTAATTTTTTCTGTCTTTTGTACATTGGCAGTTTGAGTTTATTAGTACATACTTAGTCAGTTTGACATTTACTAATTATGTTAGTTTGATCATATTCAATTTTATAGTTAATTTAACAGTTTTTACGAGTTTTTACAAGTTTAAGGATTTTCAAGAGATTTCAAGACATTCTAAGTGATTTTAAGAAATTTCCCGGAATTGATTATAATATGGAGAAAATCAAATGATATCTCTTAAAGTCCCTTAAATTTACTTGAAATTCTTTAAAATCTTTAAAATCTTTTGTAAATGTCTTAAAATCGTTTAAAATATTTCAGAATCCATTGGAGTTCATTAAAATCTCTTGAAATATCTTGAAATCTCTTCAAATTCCTTCAAATTCGTTAAAATCAATTAAAATGCCTTGAAAATGGGTTTCTAAAGATTTCAAGATATTTCAAAAGATTTTATGAAACTTCCGAAAATTTCCAGGGATGTAATGAGATTTTAAATAAATTTTCAACAGAATTTATAGGATTTCCGAGAATTTGAAAAGATTTCCAAGTAAACATCTATTTTTGTTTAAAAAATGATTGATAAAAGGATTAAGGAAAGAACAAAAGGCATTTTATTATTTATAGTCCATCATAAACTATTTTTTAGAGACCGCCATAAATGTTTGTTGACCGAGAATTGACCATTAAGTTTATTCTTCGATTCAAATCGCCACTCTGTATTACTTTATCTATTGTTTCTGCACAGGTGGGAAAAGATCACACGATATTGATGCTGTGCGTCACAGTGTTCTTGAGCTATCTTCCCGAAGCTGGACAATATAGCTGCATATTTGTTTACCTAAAATTAGCAATGGGATTTTCAGCAGCAATGGTTGCAGTATTTATCGCCGTAGTAGGAATTTTAAGTGTTGGTGCCCAGATGTTCCTGGGTCCACTAATGAGAACTTTGGGTAGTAAACACACTATCATGCTGGGACTTTTGTTTGAAATGTTGCAGCTAATGTGGTACGGTTTTGGCTCACAAACCTGGTAAGTTTATTTATAATACCACCAAATAAACTAAATTCTATACTCTACTTGGATAAAATGGCTATATTTACAAATGTTTAATTTATAGGATGATGTGGGCTGCAGGCGTACTCGCTTCTATTTCGAGTATAACATATCCAGCAATTTCTGCATTTGTATCCATGCATTCCGACGCCGACAAGCAGGGCTTGGTCCAAGGAATGGTGACCGGAATGCGTGGACTTTGCAACGGTTTGGGCCCTGCAATGTTTGGTGTAATTTTCTATCTTTTCCACGTCGATCTCAACGACGATACGCCATCTTTACCTCTGAAGCCTCCTCTCTTGATAGAGAACAATAGAACAGGAACTGCCACTCAGCATCTCGACATCGTCCCTCAGGTTTGCTTTGCCCATTCGGAGTTCAAAGATTAATAAAACCGATACTTATATGATATTAAGCTAAAGAATGTAAATTCTTTTTTGTAGCTGGTGCCAGGACCTCCATTCGTGTTTGGCGCGTTACTGGTGATTTGTGCTCTTCTGGTAGCTACGTTTATACCCGAGACGAATCCAATGTTAACGGGACAAATTCACCACTCTTCTACCTCCCGGAGGCCTTCCGGTAAATACGCATATCAAAAATGTACGTTACAGCTTACCACTATTCAAAACGAAAAGGACATGATTGGTGGTGGGTTCCATTTATCCCTTTAAGTTTTCATCTTTCCATTTCATGCTATCGCCTTTATATTTCTGAATTCGAAACGAATTATTATTTGAAGCTCCCATTGTCTGGTCTCCATTTCATAATTAACGGTGTTGGATCAAAGTTCTAACTTTAAAATTCAATTTCCTCATTTTACGCAAAAATGATTAAGAGTACACATTTTTTCGCTCTATACTCAGATTTCTATTTAAAAAATAAGTGCAGCTACAGAGCGAAAAAATATGTAATTATAATGTTTATTGAGTAAAATGAAGTGGATAGAATTTGACGTTAGAGCTTGAAAACCAACATCCTTAAAAAATTCCTTTAGGATTCAATTGCATACAAAAGTTCGCTAGAAGCTTTTTTTTAAACACTTTTTCAGTTTTATTTCCTGAAGGTAAAATTACGTAGAAGGTGAATCTACTTGTGTTATAATGCCGTCGGCAGGCCTTTATTGAATGAAATTTTCCCCGATGCGCTTCACTTTCTTTGAACGGCTTTGATTTTGTATTTGAATGTTCAGACTATAAATATTTTGTTCTTTTTGTTTCAGGTCTCTCACTAGATGTTCATTACGACACCGATAGATTAAGTAGTGGCAGGGGGAAACTTGGGCCTCTTTCTCCTCTAGTCGATAACTCCAACACGGCTGCGCTCTAACCAATCGTGAACAGCAGACGTGTCGCAAGACATAATAAGCAGGACTTGCATCCTTTTAACAAAGTGAAACGCTATCTTTCTGCAGCAAAGTAGACTCTGCTTCGAGAGTAAACACTTTGTGCAAGATACCGTAAGCATTGTTTCAACTGTAATATAATCCGCTTAAGTATTGGTTTAGGACTCTTTGAAGATAGGTTGTGAATAGGGAAAGTTAGCAGTGTAGCAGCTCTTGGAATGCCCTTTAGTCTCAACGCAATGCTGTCAGATTCCGAAAAGAAAATCAATTCTAATAATTGAAAATGAATCCGAGGAAGGGAATTCACTTTCTATCACAAACTAAATAAATTGTTGAATTTCTGACAGCAGTGCTAGAAGAATTGAACGTTCCATTTAGAGGTGAAGTCTTGTCAATCGTCACAAATACAACAGAGTAAAAATGTATAATTTAAAATGTACAATGTACAATGCATACGTTCGCGTGTTAAAAAATTGCACTGCAGAGCATCGCCTACCGAAGAACTATTCAGGGCTTGCCGAAAGCACAAAACGGCGAAGCGGATGAAAGTTACAATAAGTATTTTTATCTGGCACACTATTTCACCTACTCGTTTCGATCAGAAGCATCTGTGTCATAACTTCCCTCACGTTTCTTATACATTTTACATGAAATGAATTATTATTTAACTAGAAGGACTGTTACGTTTTATGTTACCGTTACTTGCGTAATGCGTTACTGTTTTTCACGTGTACATACGTTAAGAATGGGATGAATCCCTGACAGTGCGTTCGTATCATCGCACTACCAATCGCTAGTCTGTGCGTTTATTGAGGGGTACATAATTTCGAATTTTTATATACAGACATGGTATAATTGCACGTGATTGCAATATACGGATTAAATTAAAAATTATTAAATCAGTTTTATTTTGAGCCAATCAAAATTGAATAAGTTTAAATGTGCAGTCTTTAAAATGTCTTAAGACTACATTTTATTAAATATTATTTTAAGCAGTTGAAATTTCTACTTCTAAAGATATTGTTAAATTTGTTTTTGATTTTAAGTTAAAATGAAATTAATTTCCTTAAGGGTGTTAGATCCTAATTCTCATATCAAAATTCGAATTCTTTATTTTACTTAATAAATACTACAAGTAGATACTTTTTACATTCTCATCAGAGAAGGTATTAGATTTATATAAAATTTGACCCCCTCCCCCCGTTTCTGTCAAATGTCCACGTTTTGTGACCCCTGAACTCGAAAAACATGTTTTTAAGAATGTTTCTGTCTGTTTGTCTGTGTCTAGATTTTTAGTTTGTGAGCACAATAACTTTCGAAAGAATTAACAGATTGGATTGGTCTTTGGTATACTCTTTTAGTGTCTCAAAATAAAATTCAAGTTCGTTAGCTAGCTATTTTGGATAAAAATTAAAAAAGTTAGAGCATTTTGAAAATTTTTGAGACCACTTTTTTTTTTAATTTATACATTTTATGTATGATTGGATAAATAATTTTCGTTTCAATCGTGAAAAATACTGTTAAAAACAAAAATTTCAATTTTCTAACTAAAAGCGAAAATTTCTAACAATAGAATTTCTAACAATTAAAACCTTAATACTTAATGACAGTGTGTGACTAAAAGAACAAATTTTCCGACCGACAAATGTGTTAACTCAAACTTGTTGACTATTTATTTGTATCTATTATATGGTGAAGAGAGTCGAGCGCGAAACGCGAGGTTTAAATGAGGTTTAAATCAAATATCGAGCGCGAAGCGCGAGTGTACTGATGAGAATGTGTTCCTTAAGGTTAATAGAATCTTAAGTAAATTAGTTCTCCTCTTCATGTTAAAACTAAAGTAATTAAAACAAAAGCATATAGCAACCATAAAGGTTGCTGAGCGAGCGTTTGCGTACAGAGCGAAAAAGTGTTTAATTTGAATAGATTTTGTGTAAAAATCTATAAATTGAAAGAATTGAATTTAAGGTGAGATATCGAATTCTTCGTTTTAATGAAAAAGTAATGAAATTAAACATTTTTTCGCTCTATAGGCATATTTATGTTTCAAGAGAAAGTACATCTACAAAGCCAAAAAGTATCTACTTGTAGTATTTGTTAAGTGAAATGAAGAATTATGTACCCCATGGGGTTTCTCGAAATCGCAAGGAATAACGTTCTAATGCGTTTAAGATCATCAACTGTAGACGACTTATGCCACGCGTAATTGTAAATGATAAATAATCTTAGAATTCGGGTCGATTTTCTCGACTAAATTAAAGTTATTTAAAATTTTTACTGGGATTTCAAGATTTCAAAGCCCGAGTCGAGCAAATCGGCCTGATGAAAATTTTTAAAAAACACTAAGGAGAAGGAACGATCTCCGTCAAAGCCAAAGAATGAATAATAATTGAAGGATTATAATAAGAATCTATACTCGATTATTCGGTGTGGAAAAAAATGAATATTTTCTCTCAAAGCTCTGAACGCTTGTGCAAATATTCCTAGATTCAGATGAAGAAAGGCTGTTTAATTTGCGTTCAAGTTTTCAAGCAGGCTTTTTAAGTCCGAGTGATTGATCTGGGCATGAAGGAATTTTGAATCGGAATTTTAAACATACCCAGATTTTTGTCTGAGATTTAGAATTCATGTACAAAATACGAGAGTATACTTTTGTACATTTCATCAATATTTTATATAATATGATAATTTTATCAATCTGAATAGTATTTATCAATAATTTTAATTATAAAGCTAGCATAATGTGCTTCTAGAATCGAAAAATCAAAAAATTCTAGTTTGCTAATTACTGCCTGTCTTTATTTTTGCCTTTTCGCATCTTTAAGTGTGTCTTCAAAGTTTGAGATTTTGGAAAAAGTTTGCATTATGTTTAATTGATCTATAAAATTAGAAATCAAAAGGTCATTTATGGGATGAATGTTTGATTAGTTTAGCGATTCACCAATGAGAGTTCAACGAATATTAATTGAGATTTGTAGGTTTCAATATGAATTTATTGCAAGAAAGTAATTTTGCAAATAATACGTAAGTCTCCAAAGAAAAATTTTTAATCAATCAAATCAAATGATTGAGGCCAGTATATCGAATAAAACTATTTTCGATTCTACAGTCCCCAGGTCATTTGAGATAGTTAAAATAATTGTGGCAGTATTCCATTAACGTCCATATCCCTACATCTTGTTCCGCGTCAATAATTAATATAAACCTTCGCCAATATTCAGAAGGGGATAAAAAATGTTTAAAACATTATTTGTCTATTTAAATATTACCAAAGGCAATTTTTAATCTTTCACGAAAGGACCAAATTGTTTATAAATAAATAAACCTGGTCGTTGATGGATTAAGTACCGGATTCTGCAAAACTGCCTATTTTAATCAAACTAATTCGCGGAAAAAGATAAAAAAAAAAAAAAATACAAGAAATATCGATAAGATGTCTTTTCCAGGACTTGATATTATTTCGCATAATATACAACAATTAGTACCTATTTTATTTGATATAAATATTATCAATTAAGGTTTAAGCTTGGATCAGTCACTCAGTGGACCTCAAAAAATATGTTATAAGCCTGGATTGATCTACGACCTCTAATAATTTCAGCTGACTCCAAGGATTCTTCTGCCCTGACAATTGTACAAAATTTGACAAGTTATTACAGCTTTGAGCATTCTTTGATGGTTGAAACTTAACATAAAAATGTCGGAATCTTCAAAATCAAGCATTTCTTTCGGGCACTTTGATTTGAAAAATAAGGAGAATTCTCTAATCGAAATTAAAATTGAAATCGACAGTGACTGTGAATGCAGAAAGTGATTGTAAAATGAAAATCTAGGTAGAGAGACTGTATTATTATAATATAATATTTGTTAGTTTTGTCTTACTGTACAGCTTTATCGAATGACTCTGACGTCTTAGAATATAATCAACTGTCAAAGGTACTTAAAGCATCTTCATCTTTTGGATAAGCAGATTTTTACTCTGCACTACGTATTATATTATAGATCCTTAAGGGTTTTCCATTTTTGATTAAGGGTATTGAATTTAAATGTTGACCTCAAAATTCTATCTCTTCATTTTACTTAATGAAAATTATAATTAGAAATTTTTTTTCTTTGTAGAGAAACTCATTTTTTAAATATAGGTATATGTACAGAGCAACAAAATTTCTCCTTTAAGTAATTTTTACATCAAATGAAATGATTTCGAGCTCTTCCTTTTACGCAAAAATAATTAAAATTAATCATTTTTTTTTCTCTGTAGTCAAACTTGTATTTAAAAAAAGAGTATTGCTATAGTGCGAAAAAATATCTATATTTAATATTCATTGAGTAAAATGTTGAAATAGAACTTTGAATTTAGAACTTGAGTCCAACATCCTTAACCATTGCGATAGCCTTAGCAAGCGCAATTACAAAAATGCATATTTGTAACAAACCTGTTGATATTTTTGATTATATCGTGACTCTAATCCAATCGGTTCAATTTTTCGCACTTCTCATCACTTATCCATTTTTCTGGATTATCATCTTATCTATACATTTCGAGAATTAAAACAAGCGAGGACTATCTTAATAAATAAATTTACAAATTTGTAATTCTTTGCTTCAATGCACCGAAGCACTATTCTCTCCTTTTTAAATCAATAAGACATTTTTTCGACTGGATTAGAGCCATAAACTTACTAAAATACTAATAGTATTTTTTTGAAAATAATTTGCGATTGTGAACAACAACAAGGTCACTATTTGGGAATAATTCCAACTCGAGACTTCTATCTCTCTTTCTGAGTTAAAAATTAAATTGAAGTTTAAGCAACCTTTTAATTGTTAAGTTTAATAATTAAATCTATGTCTATAGCATATATTTCATATAATTCATACCACTAGAGAAACTACTGACAAATAATTGAAGCTGTGCCAAATTTCTATCGCTTCTAATTGCAAATGGAAATTGGATCTCAGTTTTTATTTTACATCCCATTGTTGTGAATTAATCTATGAACTTCGTCAGTATTATTATTATTTTCCAAGTATGTATTAATGTTTTTGGAGAGAATAAGAGTTTTAGGAAAGAGGGGTAAAGTTTTTTTCGAGTGGCATTAGTTTTCTTGGAGGGTGCAATTATAGATGCAACTTGCCAGCGATGTAAATTTCATTTATGTCAATATCAAGGGTCCGACCCTGATTTTTCGGAGTGTAAGTTTCTTTTGTCTAATTGTGAGTCCTTGGATCGACAGAAAAGCAAAGGATTATAATTTTAGATAAAAAAATTTCTGCAAAAAAAAAGGGCAGCAAGGGAAGCTTTCACTCTGAGACTCACAAGTCGAACGAAACGTTATTTTAGAAATATCGAGTAATTTATATTTGTATGCAGTGCATTATGTGTAAGATAGTCATGCCATAAAAGTAATTGAAGGATACGTTGTTCGCTAAAATCTAGATGCGGACTTAACTCGTCAGAGTTCAACGATAGATGTAATGTATGATGAATGAATTAATAAAATTGATTATTTTTAAAACTAACTATTATTCTTTCCAGAATGTTTTATTTGGAATTTTTTAACACTTGACTTTTTAGAAAAACGTTTATTCACAATATAATTGGGCAACTTAGATTGAAAGGATACCCTTCAATATTTAAAAAAAAATTTCCTAGAATATAAACAATATGTGGGCGTCCGCATGAAAAGGGTCCTTTTCTTTTTTTTTTTTTGAAACTGAAAATACACCCACTTCCGATTGCATTTGAGACATGAGTATGATGCCGATA
>JAUESH010000024.1:5734904-5750313 GCA_032275165.1 Synergus magnus
TCACTTTAAAAGCATTGAGTCATTGAGTGTCCAGAGGCTGTTCAAGATGGCAGTGAGCGAGGACGACGGACGGACGCTGGCTCCGCTCCGAAACTGACTCCATCTGATTTCTAAAAAGAGGTGAAAAGTTATCATCTAATTTATTTATTTATAGTTCGATTTCACACGTTTAAAAGAAACGAGTGATAACTTAACAATGTGCGGTTTCAACGTGCATATTTATTTTTAAAATGAAAGAGAAATTGAATTAGTATAGAACTAAATTAATATCAAGAATTCAGGTAAGTTAGTTTCTAGATTACATTCCTTCCCTTTCATTTCCTTTTTTCTCAACCAAAACTGAATACTTCGTATCTAGAACGTGATGTTTATAATAATGAAATTTTCTAACAAATTATAATTCCGAAAATACAATTACGATTTGATTTTTAATTCTGGAAAACAAACTGTATGGTTCTTTGGAAAATGTATACATTATACTGTAACCACCATTAATATCTCTAGATTGCGTTACCTTTTAATATGCTCTCTTCAAAACTGCAATTTCCATTATCTCAAGAATCTAAAAAAATGCTAATGAGAGAAAAGATAGAGAAAAATGTTAAAAATATTAACCTAAAATA
The DNA here is from genome assembly GCA_032275165.1 of Synergus magnus. Lineage (NCBI taxonomy): Eukaryota > Metazoa > Arthropoda > Insecta > Hymenoptera > Cynipidae > Synergus > Synergus magnus. Next base: position 5,735,528 of record JAUESH010000024.1, read on the forward strand.
GAAAAATTTATTACTGTGACAGATTATCGTATAACAGTACTCCCCCCTTCCCCCCACCTTATTACATATTTTGTGAATGTCCCCTAACAATTTTCAAAGAATTTAGTTTTTGGAATTGTCAAAAAGTATACTTAGTGTACCTAAATAAAAAAAAATGTATACATTTTTAATTATTATTATTATAATTCTTCGTTGTCTGACGAACATAAAAATAGGTTAGATTGATCAACTATTCAAATTGTTGATGTAACTGCCGTTTGCAACGTTTTTAAACGAAAAGGTCTAATTTGTTTTCAATTATGATTGTTTCTTTTAAAATTATTGACTGATTAATGCTTTTATTATTATTTTGAACATTTATAAACGAAAATGTAAACTTTTGGTAAGTTATTTTTATTTTTATTTATAGATGATGAAATTTACTGTTGTTTTTTTCGTTTATAAACGTTGTAAACGGCAGTTACATAATTGTTGTTGGTGTACAACAATGTAAAAGTTAAGGAGGAAAAGAATTAATTTTTAGAAATTATTTTATTGAAAATATATATTGTTTATTATTTATTTTGAATTCTAGATTATAAAACTAAAACATAATCCTATTCATTATGATTTAGGTATAAAAAATGACGTCTGAATACACCCGCAGTGTTCTGCGGGTTGTAGTGGCTCAAATTTGCCAAACAATCGGTTGGCATTCTATAAATTCTAGTCCTCTGGAATTTCTCGTTGATCTCATGCACGAATACCTTTTGCGAGTATCGAAGCTTACACATCAATACTCTGAAGTCTGTAAGTATCTTTTTTTTTATAAATAATTTTATAAATTACTCGCCAATAAACATGAAAAGCCCCCGTAATTTTAGTCAGAAATGGAGAAACATGATAGAATAAAATTATTTATTCAGCTTATAGATAAATCTATTTTCTCTTGCAGTAGGACGAACGGAAGCGAATCTCGATGATTTAGGATTAGCCTTCCGACATATGAACATAAGTATTGAGGAACTAGCAGAATACGTTAAAAATGTAGACTCAATCCCTTGTCCAGTCTCAGTGCCAAAACTACCAATCCACCGCGAGAGCCATTTAAATTTTCTGAAACCCGGTAGCCGTGAAGTGGTAACCAGACCTGTGCATGTGCACGAGCATTTACCTGCAATGTATCCCGAAACTGAAGGTGGGTTATTTCCAAAAAATCTAAGATCAAGTTCTTATAATCCTTAATTTAAAATCATGAAATGAATAAATCCTCCTTTTTCAGAGGAATATGCATCAGAAAAGCCTGAAGTTTTAACAAACGGTCTATCCGATTCCCCAAATTCAAATGGAGTTCCTGCAGGAAATTCCGAAAATCAACCATCGAACGGCTTGTCTCCGCAAGGAGTTTTCAAACGCCCTGGGGATCCTATCTCCTTCGAAAGTCCGATCACAAAACGACCAAAGTTGACAGAAGAAGGCAGACCTCTTCGAGAAATTCACAGTGTCATGATGACTACTTCTGGATTTTTATCTCCTGCTCGAGAAGGGAAACTTCCAGAAGCTCGAACTCCTCAACAAGCAAGATCAGATTCGCCTCCACCTAGTTCTTATCCAATGGTCCCACCAGAATTAAAAACAGACAAAAAACCAAAGAAAGTCATGAAGAAAACTCCTGAGGGTCGCAAATTGGACAAGGAGAATAAGAAGAAAAATCGGGCGAAAGAACTTTTCAGACCTGATGAAGTGAAAAAACTTGCGGGAATGAAGGAACTTGCTAAATTGAAAGCTTTAAAACCTGGTGGCGGAAAAGCTGCTGGCCCTTCAAGTAGACCAGCAACACCCAAGCTAGCTCAATCTAAAACGACGAGTCCAAAGGTAAAAGTGGCTCATTCGAAGGTCAAGCCGGAAAAGGTTGTTGATAATCAAAGCAATGCAACAATTCCTGAAAGGAAAGATGAAAACATTGATAAACTCCCGTCTGAACCTGATAAACGGAAACTTAATATATTTAAAAAGATTTCGAAAGCAGAGAAGGAACCAGAACAGCATAAGCAAAAATCGCTAGATTCTAGAGAAGCCTCTCCTCCGTTGATTATCGATTTTGAGGATAGACATGCTAATCGAGTTGATCCAGACGTTAGAAGAGAGGAAAGGAAAACACCACATACTCCTGATATTGTTCTTCCGGATGGAGATGCTGGTGATTTTCAAAGCCCTACTTCGGATATTTACATGTTTGATAACATGTCTCCGCCTGGAACACCAAGCACTCCGAAAACTCCGGATGTTAACCTTCCTGTTCCAGCTGAGCCGAAAAAAAAGAAAAAGGAAAGGGTTAATAAAAAGAAGGAACCAAAGGTCAAAACGCCGAAAGTTATGAGTCCAAAGAAGGTAAGTTTTTGTAATTACCGATAACTTTCTAGAAAAAACTCTGCAGTGGCCAGAAATTTTTTTTAAGATTTAAAATTTCTACAATTTTTTGCCTGGAGTAAGATTTTTGTGTATTTGACAATATTTAATGTTTTTCAGGTCAAGATGCCGGTTGTACCAATGGATGTAGAAATTATGGAACGACCGAAAACTCCTCAGGTTCTTGAACATCCTGTAATGCGAGACCAACCAAATATTCCTTCCGTTTTGCCATTTCCATTCTTTCCCCCATATCCAGCTCCAGGTCTTATTCCCCATCCAATTGGCCATCCAATGTTTCCAAGATTTCATCTCCCTCTTTCCAAAGGCATTCCTGGTCCTCATCCCGGAATGCCAAATTTACCAATACCTCCTCGGTTCTTGAATCCTTCTATGAAGCCAGAGGATTATTCCTTGTCGAAAACGAAAGCTGTGGATCGCGAGAAACCAATTGTACCACCTTTTATGGAAATTCCTCCTATTAAGTCTGAGAAAGTTGAGAGGGAAAAAATAGTCAAAGTGAAGCCGGATAAGGAAGCACCAACACCGATTCCTCCAGCTGTTGTTCCGCCACCTGCGATGCATATTCCTCCTATATCTTTGCCTGTCGTTCCATCAGTATCAATGAAGCATCAGAAGATCGAGAAATTGGAAAAGAATGACAAGGTACAAACTTCAATTTGTACTGTTAAGCTTTTCTTCGATATAAAATTTAAAAATCTAGGAGGCAATATTTAATTTTATATTACCTATTACCAATCACCCATTTAATAAATACAATTATTTTGTTTCAGAAATCCAAGGAACATAAGAAAGAGAAAAAAGATAAAATAAAAAAGAAAAAAGACAAGAAAGAAAAGCATAAAGAAAAGGGTGAAAAGGTGAAAGAAAAGAAGGACAAAGGAGAAAAGAAAGTGAAGCTAGAGAAGATTAAGGAGAAGAAAGAAAAACGAGAAAAGCGCAAAGAAAAAGATTTGAACAAAAAGACTGTGGTAATAAAATTTTTCTTTAGATAATTATTTTTCAATAATATACGCAAACATTTAGAAATTTGTCCAATGTATTTTCAACATTAATTGGAATTTATTTTTGTTGCAGAAAGAAGAAAAAGCTGCAGTTCTTGAAGTTGGAGTTCCGAAACTCACCCTGAAGTTGGGAACATCGTCTCCTAGACCACCAACACCTGATAGCGCTCCCATGAAAAAGATGTAAGCATTTGTACTACATAGACTTATTTTATTCGGAAGAAAAAGTATTATTTTGTTTTAAACACCAGTATTTCTTAACTTATAAATATTTTTAGAAAATAATGTTTTTCTAAGCCATCCATGTACAAATAGTGTTAATTTTTGTACGGATTAAACGACTATTTATTTTAAAATATTTGGCTTAATTGATTTAATAATTTTCTCATGTGATGACAATATTGCGCAGAACCATAAAGCCGCTGCTAAAGAAGCCGGAAGAAGAAGCAGCTAAAAGAGAACCGAGTCCGGAACTGGCAAAAATCTCGGCATTGGTAACCAGGCCTCCAAAACAGAAGACACCAAGTAAGAAATCAGAAGAGGGGATGTTTGACCTAAACCCCGCTCTCTCTTCAGAATCTTCTTTCTCTACCAATAGCACTAGCGTATCACTTGCAACAGTTCCTAGAACCAAAAAACCTTTCTTCAAACCTCTCGCATCACCTCCGATCCATACCTATTCCACAAGCCCGAGTCCTCCATTGCCGCAGCAGCAGCCATCATTTTACTATGTTGTAAGTATTTTTCTTAAGTTATAAAAAAAAAATAACAGGGGCTATTCTAAGATGTATTTCTACACGGATCGTGCAGTTCTAAAAAGGAAAGTGCACTTTTATTGAAAAATTATATGATAAAATATTTCAATCATTTTAAAATGCATTGCATTAAAGGATATTAGTTTTTAATTTTTTACAAACTTCTAGAACAAGTTAGGGTAGAAAGTTTTTATAAATAAAGTCAAAACAAATTACTTGAAAATTTTTCTTAAGGTTGTGGAAAAAAGAGTTTTTAAGTTAAAATTCCTTTTTGAAGATCAAAGTCTTTGAAGTATACGTAGTTGTTATTCTGATTTTCCACCATCTTTGTTTACATTAAAAATTAAGTTGATTCATGTAGTTCTGCATTTTTTTAGAATATGCACTGAAAAACACGGCAGTAAAATCGAAGTTATTTTGATTTAACCACTGCAGTTCAGAATTAAAGATACAATTTTCATTAAATTTCTTTCGATTTAATAGTTTTTTTCATTTTTCTTGGTAAATTGAATTGCAAAATAAAAATGTAACTGTTTTCTGTGACTATTGTATCATCATAATTTAATTGAAAGACAATCTTGATCGCAATGTAGGCTTTGATGATCAATGCAAAATTCACAGAAGCGACTTTTAAGATAATCAGCCCAACCCATCCTGGCTATTAATGGAGAAAATCATACACCTCATCATCTATCTTCCAATCCCTCGTTCACTCTCTCTCTCATCTCTTCTGTGTTCTGTGGTGATGGTATAGCTTTTCTCTAGCTGAGATTTTAATTTCACGATTGTGAATAGTAGAAAGTAGAAAAATTACTTTCCTTTCGTTTATCTTCTCCTTAAAGTTTGCATCGATATTTCGTGCAATAATAAGTCAAGATTTATTTTGTTGAGTAGTTTTTTTGATAGCTATTGCTCTTCTAGTTGTATATTACATATTTCTTCCTATATATTCTAATAGTTGCATGTTGCAAAGGCATATTTCAAAAATTAGTTCATATTTTTTTTTCCAAATTTAATCAAGTATTTAGAAAATACCTAATATTTTTTAAACTATTAAACAGAAGGCCTTGTTTTTTTTTATAATCATGCCTATAAATAATTCAGAAGAAAGGATCATAACATCTAACATTTCATTTCATTTCATTTCATTAATGAAGTCAATGTGTTAAATGAATAAAACCAATTATTAATGTTATAATTTTAACACAATTTGCAGAAAAATTGTAAGCTTGTCTTTATTAGTTTTCGCATACTTAGTTGTCAGAATTTTCTTAGGTGTTGATACTTGTCTCTTCTTTTCAATGCTTTTTACGCATCTTTGTAAATACGATAAAACTAGTCTTTTTTATCATTGCCTAAAATATGTATTTTAGTGTTTAAAGGTGCAAATCTTTGTTCGCTCTTTTTCTTTATTTACTAAACATTTATCGAGTTAGAAATATTTGGCCAGTTTTATTACTTAGTCGCATGGAGACTTTGAGAGTGCATGGTTTTTTGCTTAAAATTTAGCATGACCAAGCAATTAGGTATATAACAATCAGTTTTTACGGCGCAGAGGTGAAACCAGGCGCTGTTACTAAAAAAGAAGATACTAAAGAAGATAAAGAAAATGGAGGGATCATATTGAAATCTCAACCAACGACAGTTACGGTAAGTAAATTTCCAACCCTTCCTTGCTGTCAGGAAGTCAAAATTATAAAAAGTAAAATTTGTCAAATTTGAGAAAATTAAAATACGCTAGAGTTAGAGTTCAAAATCCTAAGCGACTATTAAAAAAATAATGGAGAAATTACTTTTATTTTACCTTACAGAATCTTTTTTAATTAATCTAAATGATGTTGATAATTAAAAAAAAAAATATTTTATCTACAAATTGATATCGTTGAATGGAGAATTCTTCACGGAAGACATTTGTGTGATTATATTCAAAGCTTAAATGCGTACGCTTGTATTCATAATTATTGCTAGAGTTAGAAGTCATCTATTAAAAAGTGTGATTCAGAGTTTATATTAAATTTATATTCTCTGAGGGTAAATGCTTTGGAATTAACTGGGAAAGGAGTATCAAATCTAAGGAAAAGAAGAGACAAGTCAAGCTCGTAAATTCTATTCGTTAAACGATAAACATCCTTCACACCAATCATTATGCATTATGCATTGCTCATCGTTCACTGTTCATAACTTGACAAATTCATACTTTATTTAACATGGTTTCATTGTCCTGGAACGAATTGATGTCCCCTTAGCATGTGCAAATTTCATTCAAGGCTCAAGCATTTTTAAATTTGTACCACAGTATAAAAAGTCTAAAAACGACAATGACTTTTTCATTTTCATCATTTTTGAGAAGATACTTTGTGTCGAATTGTCGATCTTCTTGTGAATTTTGAGGTTTCAAATATCTTTAAATGAAAGTTTCGAGAAAGTATAAATAAAATAAAATTTTAAGGATGGGTTAGGTTGTTAAATAAGGTTGAGGAATATTTCTTCTGTCACGTCACGAGTGTTACAGGATCCAAGCGGAAATCAGGTTTGGATTTGTCCTGCCTGCGGAAACCAGGATGATGGATCACCAATGGTCGGTTGCGATGACTGTGATGCCTGGTACCACTGGTGAGTTGGATTTTTTTTTTTTTTTAATTTTACATTTTACAAAATTGTACTAATTGTCTATTATTTCTAACACAATTTGAAAGAATTTAAGTTTCAGGCTAGGAAGCGAGTAAACTGTTTAAATATATTTACAGTTTAAATTTTTTAGGAAAAACTCTCTTAAAAATTCAACAACTGAAACTTGAAATCCAAATCGGAAAATTGTTTGAGTTTGAACGCATCTAACGTTGAAAACTTTTAAATAATAACTTTACAATTGCAGTTAAACATCGTCGTAATTAGAAATTTTATTTACTATAGTTTCTTTGTCGTCTTCTTTATGTTTGCATCGCGATTTCGTTTAATTGTAAACTTATCTTTATTTTTGAGTAGTGTATTTTCGGTAGTTACTCTTTTTCTCATTATTAATTTATCGTTTTTCTCTGATTTTCTCTCGTCGTGACTAATATTTGATTTCTCGGCATGTTTTTATGGAAGACAAGTGCAAAGTAATTTTTTAGATTTTGATCATTTAATTTTACAGCTAGAGTATAAAACTGTACTTGTAATAGTGCCCTTGATGTACGTTAAAATTTCGAATTCTATAATATATTTTTTTTCTCAAATTCTATAATTTATTATATTTGGAATTTGAAAAAGTAAAAAGGACCTTAATTTTATTTTTTCAGGGTGTGTGTTGGCATGCAAGTTCCACCAGAGCGCGATGAAAACTGGTATTGTCGACAATGTTTAAGTAAAAAGCAGGAACTTCATCATGATAAAAAGAAAAAAAAGCGCAAGAAGAAAGTGAAAGTACCAGCCTAGTATCAGCTAGCCGGGCTCGGCGCGAGGCCCGGTTTACCGATGCAAAATCTTGCGAAAGTAAAGACAAAAGACGGCAAAGATGGTTTGAAAAATCCGAAGGGTAAAAAAATCGCTAAAAAGGAAATGAAGGTGCAGATGAAGGGAATGAAAATGAAACCAAGTAAGGGAAAAGTAAAAGATAAGAAAGACATTATCAAAATAAAAAGTGCGAAGAAAATTAAGAAATTGAAGGATTCTGCAGTAGAATCAAATGCTCAATAATTTTCTTATTAGAAGATTAAAAGGAATATTTAGAGCTAAATTCTAAAAATGCCCTATGCTCGGAAAGTTTTAATTCACTTAGTTATTTGTTTTTGCTTTCGGTGTAAATTTACTCTTGTTAAATTTTCTATTATTGTTTTACCTTGTCCTTTTGACTGATTTCTTTTACCTAATATTTAATCTGTCAGTTAATTGCCAATATTTAGCAAGTGTATATACGAATACTGATAATATGTGTTATTATGGGAACTGGGAGAAAAAATCATGTAGTGAAATCGAATTTATGATTATGGAATTTATAGAAATTCAAAGTATGTCAAAGTAACTTATACGCTACGTTGAATCTATTTGTAATATATACGATCGGTTGGCTAGATTTAAAAATATCGAGTGAAAATGAAGGAACATGCCAAAAATTGATTTATTTGGAGAATTAATGAAATATTAACTGCTGTCTCGTATTGTTATTTGGTTCTCATCTTTACTTGGTACTTTTAAGTCTTATGTACTAATAATGAATAGCAAACAAACATGCGTTGAAGTGAAATAAAAGTTAATTAAAATAGCTGTATACATCAATATACTCCTTGTTGAGTACACATATATTAAAAGAAAAAATCTACATGAGAAAACAATCTTTAGAAATTTTTGTTAATGAATGTCAAAGTCGATAACTTTTTACCTCTTTTTTTTTTTGACCTTTTTTCATGGTTATTATTCTAATTAATATTAAGCACTGAAAATGAATATAAGTCTACGAGAAAGATTTCCTCTTTTAGGTATTGAATTAAAGACATTGGATAAACGCTAATAGTCTCCATATTTTAAAAATGTAGAAATCTTTTTATTCCATAAATATTCGAATTCTATGTTTTTTGAGTAAAGTGTTTTCTACGTTTTCTAAAATTTGGAGGCTATCAGCTTTTATCCAATGCCCTTAAGAAAATATTAAATTATATAGGAAAAATCTCTGCGAAATGCGCTCTTAACATAATCGATTTATAAATAAAATGAAAACAATTTTTTTATATTTTTTGTTACATTATCTGCATTGATTTTTAAAGAATGTATGAAATTATATAAAGCAATGGATTTATGCATTAATATTCTAAAATCTAAACTATTTCCTTAAAATTTCTTCCGAACAACACAACTTCTACTTGCTTTAAAAAAAGATGGTATAATAGAAATAATTATGAATTTGTTATTTATAGTAAGAAACATTAATACAATATCAAATCATTTATGATATATAATTATATCTATAAAAGCGATTATCAAAATTTTAAGAACATGTAAATATTTTATTAAAGGAAAGTAATAATATAAAGTACTCGGAATACGTACACTGACCAGAGAGTGACCGGAAACGTTTTTGATTATTGTTCTTTTCATCTTGTGGTTGTTTTGGAAACAATATAAAACAACATAGCGCAACAAAAAAATTAAATATTTATAATTATTAGATAATATACACATAATATATTCTTAACGATATGTAATTTGTTAAATAGCTATGTATGTTTGTGTGTATGTATGTATGTATGTATGTATGACTTCCATGAGAATGTACTAAAACTGGAAAATGTACGAATTTATAAAAATAATACTAAATTTTTTGTTTTCTTCACTTTATAAAATTAAGAAAATTCAGAGTATAAATTAATGAAAATTCTCGGATATTATTTTAAAGTTTGGAATGGTATTTTTTGGAATAATTTATCTTTGAGAATAAAATATTTAGAATGAGTAATTTGATTCGAAAATATAAATATATAAGATCCTGATGAAAAGGTGTAGTAAATAAATACTCAAAATTAAATTTGCAGTCGTATATCTATTAATATATTCCTTTCTTTACATTTAAACAATTTCTTGTTAGTATATTATATAAAAAATTGATCTCGTTCATTGTAAAGAAACTATACGACTACGTATTCAAAACGTAACATAAAAGTAGATAATTTCTTATCTTCTTCTTCTGTCAAAATTACTATCAATAAAGTTATTCCTATATAGACTTTCTTTCTTCTAATTTCAACACATATTTATCTTTCCTTTAGTCACAGGAGTATTAAGACCTCCAACATCCCCAGATTCGAGTTGCTTTAAAAGTCTGAACAATGCAGCAGCTTCCCTAATTCTACTAAAATCTAGACAAAATGCCTGGACTTCAATAAAAAGTTCCTGCACGTTAATAATCTTATTTCTAATCAAAGATTGCAGGAATACACAAACGAGTCGTACGAGACGATTTTGCATGTAGCGATCCTTGATTGTTTCGCACGTAGAAATACAATTACTAATATAAAGATGAACGAATTCCGTTGGTAGATCAACTGTTGTCGTCAGTCTGTTGACTACTTCCATCGAATGAAGGGACATTTCCATGTTGACCAAGACGCTGAAATATTCTGTGATTTGACTCGACTGCATCAACTTCAATAAAACCTCGATAGCTATTAGAGGATTATTTTCAACCAAATCTGGAAGTTTGCCGGGAGTTAAACCAATATGGTAAACTAATTTTGGATCCTTGTCTAAAACTGTAACAAGATATTGTTGCTGTTGTAGAGTCAAGACACTCTTGAAGGCCTTTCCCATTAATCTTCGTACTCCTGCGCAATTGGAAACACACATGCTGGTGTCATATTCGACCGTAAATTGCGCTGGTTCCGAAAAATTCATCCAGGCAGGTTCGCTTAAAGATTGATGAAGAGGAGGAGCCAATCTGAGAAATTCAGGTCGATAACTTTGATTAAAAAGTGGCGAGTTTCCTGTAACTAGACCTTCAAGAATATTCTTCGTAGCATTCTTATCAACTTCATTTGGTTTGAGGCGCTCAGTTTCTGGGAGAATAACCGGAATTCCACATTTTGTGACTGCAGGAAGCTCAGATTGTCGTTCAGCGAGTTGAAGTTGTAGACTTGTTAAATCTGGTTGAGCGGAGGGAACAAAGTAGAGTTCGTCGATAACTTGTCTTGGACTCTTTTTCATTATCTCACTGCTTTTGGGTCCCAGTAAACCTGCCAGCAAATTTTTCTCGCATTGAGATAAAACTGGAACATGACTAGGATGATTTCCCTTTCCACCATTTCCAGTTTCCTCTGGAGCTTTTAGGATTTGTACAAATACTGGAGCAAAGGGTGTTGTGGAAAGTGGTTCTCCTCTGTAGAGATCATATAAAAGTCCAACTGCTATGACTCGCTGAACTTGATTTGATAGAAGGTCGTTGTGTTGTAACATCAAGAGGAGCGTCATGCCGATCTGAAATAAAAAATTATTATGTTCTACATGTTGGTTGGTTCAACAGGAGCTTGGCTTTGTATAAATAAAACTATATACTTTATACAAACCTTAAAATGATCTTCTTTTGGAAATTTTTGATGCAATTGGTTTGATAGACTTTCGAAATTTATGTCCACATTTTCTTCGTTTACAACATCTAATAACCGCACTAAATCTTGAGGCATTAGCGACATTGTGATTATGAATTTTTATATCCTTTTATAATTTCGGGAAACTTTTTTAAACAATGTTTTATATTACTGATATCACTTGGAATAATTTTTTGAGGTTAGGGATTCATTTTTTGTATATACAACTCCGAAATAAATAACTTGGTCTGCAGTATTCTTATTTTTTACCTTGCAAGCGTCTTTTTGCATAATCAAATTCTATCAACTTTTGTTTTAAAATATGCTCCATTCTACACCTCAGAAATAAACAAATACCACACACCTTCTTTATAGAACCTTAGGAGGCGCGTTCAGATTTTCAACCTGGGTGCAGTGGCCCCAATGCGGGCTCCGTACTCTACTGCGCATGCGTCGCGCTCGGCATTTGGTTGGTTGCTATTCGCGCGCAGTTTAAAATTGTTTAGCATTTTAAACTGCGCGCGAATAACAACCAATCAGCAGCCGATCACGACGCATGTGCCGTACACTACGGAGCCCGTACTGTACGGCATAAGGTTTTTGACCAATCCAGACTTCCATTTCCAATCGTGAGCAACAACTGATTGGTCGAGAACCTTATCAAAATAATAAGCTTTAATTACCTTTACACTCCAAACATTTTATTCAAATTATAAGAAATAGTGTTTTTCTCTATAAAATCTATGAGATTAATAATCTAAATGTGGAATATGAACTGCTATTTTGATGAACAATTATTATAAGAAATTAATTTTTAATTTTAATTAATTATTTTTTTATTTTGAGATTGGTGATCAATTATAATTTTATTCTCTAAGATTGAAGCAATTTTAAAATTAAATGATGAAAATTTAACAATAATAGTCTTAAGTTTTCGAAATGCAAAATTTTTTAAAATAAGCCTTTTAAAATTATAAAAAAATGTTCATAGATGTTTAAAAAACCAAATAATTTTTAATTTAAATCTGTTAAAGTGGAAAAACTAACAGTGATTCTTGAAATCTCTGCATCTATAAAAAAATAAGTATTTTATTTATTCCGTAATTTTATTTTTAAATATTTTTCGCTTAAAAATGTAATTAATAAATATAAAAATATTCTTTGTTGTGGTGATCTGCCTATATCATCGCTTATATTTCTGAGCCTGCGTCTTTCTTTTACAGATCCAGTGATATGTGAGTCAACCGTCAGCAAAGCAGATTCACCTAGCCAACTATTGATAATGCTATCATTTGATGATAAATTTTTTGAAGATAAGTTATCTTCTATTTACAAAGCGATTCTTGTTAACTACAACAGATTAACATTTTGCCACCTCTAAATAAATTTTTTAGTTTTTGTACTGATTTGTAAAAGTATTTTTTAGGATTTGTATTGTAATTTCTGCGGAATTTGGAACTTGCTGTGGATGCTGCTACAATAAACTGAAATAACAGTTTATAACTCGTAATAAAAATGAAACACCTGAAATAATTTAAATACGAAGGATATCTACATAGGCGTAGGAAGGTAATTTTTTTTTTTTGGGGGGGGGCAAATCTGATTATGAAATTTTTTTTACACCTATCTCAATGTAACCGTGCTTTCTCAGTATCCATGTTATTCTGTATTTTCAGAAGATGGAGGGGCAAAAAGTATACTTTGCCCTTCTTAGTAAAACGTGGGGGGGGCAAGTGCCCCCCCCATGCCCCTTGGTTCCTACGCCAATGGATATCTAGTTTTTGATTGACGTTTATATCTCCAGTAGTGAATTTTGGTTTGCAGTGCCGCAAGGTAGTAAACAAAAGGGTAATATACAAACTATAGTGTCAAGTTGGTAAATTATTCATAGTTGAGACGAATGAGTTAATAAGCTGTAGTATGAGCTCGGTGCGGAGATGAGTGATCGTAAATGTAAATCAACTTCAAGTGCTAGCATAAACCTGCAAATATATTTTCACCTAAAAGCTTATCTAAAAAGCTGCCTGAGTACGTGAACAATGGAATCAATTCTCTCTTGATCTACAGATTCCTTTGAAAGATCCCTAGAATTCAATAATGAAGATCATTACGGCGAATGCATACTTTCTTCATCCATTTATAGTGGATAAAATGGTTCAAGAGATTTTTTTATTGGAAGACAAAATTCAGTGTCTGTGAGAGAAGTGATCTGATATCGTTAAAAAGTTATTGTCCTATTAGGGGGGATCTTTGTGAATATTTCCCTGGAATCATACAGTCGAATGTGGTGGTGGAGCAATTAAAATTATATGTCCGTTACGATTTAAAAATTTTCAACTGAAAGATTCAAGTTATACCTACAATTTAAAAATAAAAGCATACAGGATTGGGCAAGTAATTGTTTCGTGTAAAAAGTCATTTACAGAAATTGCGCGTGTTTGGATTTCGTTCTCGTAAAAAGAAGAGCACCTAGGATAAATATAGATCGTAAAAGGGAAATAAATTCATCCGACTTGTCCTTCAATACGGGATGCTGGACGTAAAAAATTGTGCTACATCACTGCTGCTTTTATGTGGTTGTAGAAGAGTGTGCAGCTGTGACGAAACGAGGATGTCGACAGGGAGAGATGGGTGTGTACTAACGGGCAATTTCGTGAGTAATGGCTGAAAGAGGGACTTAAAAAGAAGCTACTATTGCGCTTGCCGGCAGAGTTAAAGACCGAATTCACCAGAAACGTTAACCAATTACATCAGCTTGTCGTCCCACACCTGCAACCTTTTCCGACCTTTCTTGAAATCAAAAGGGGAGGCTGCTAGTTCAGGTTCTTGTTTTCCAAGGAATTCGAGAATCCACATGTTAGATCGACGGAGAATCACGTCTATCGAATTGGTCGACGGTCGACAGCACTTTTTGAAAATCGACAATGACTAGAGTTGAGGAACGAGCAAATCATGTTCGGAATCCTTGGCTTCGTTTACACTGTTCATCGAAAACGATAGATATTCAGTAAATTATTTGATTTCAAAAATCAAAATTTTTAACTCGAGAACATGAAAATTAGGAAATAACACTTGTTAATTTTGCTTAAAATCATCTCCTTCTAGATGAGCTGCAGTACTAAAACCCGGACAAGAATATCTCTGTAATTATTTTAGCTCTTATCTGAATTTATTCAAGGATTAAATGTATTTGAAATTTAACAAAGTGCAGTTTACTAAGGCGTGATATTGAAATCCTGCCAGCAGTGTAAAGCTTGTCTTAATTTCTGATTTAAGCAAACAACTTTCGAGGTTCATCCCATGTTCAACTTCGAAACTTGGATCAAGATACGGAGATTAAAAGATACTAAGTATATTTATTTTAGTAGTTAATGAAATGAGTTTTGTTCGATAATTTTCATGATGTAGAAAGGAAGAGGTGGAAAATTAATATTATAAAAGCCCATTTCAAATAGTATTATACTTATATCATTACTGATAGTATTTATACAGGGCCGAATTTAGGGTTGTGGGGGCCCTAGGGCCGGTTAAAATGTGGGGGCCCTTTAGCCCCTACATTTCCC
>JAUESH010000024.1:5750413-5764936 GCA_032275165.1 Synergus magnus
AGACATGTAGTTCCCAAAAGCCGCGTCTAGTACGATTGGGGGCGCTGCGAAAAATCAGCCGAGAATGAATGCATGGGGTTGGTAATCTCCCACCTCATCTCTGTCTTTGAATAGTCTATGGATGAAAAATTAGGAACCTGCCTTATCATTAGGTTTCAAGAAAATACGCGGCAAAATTGAATTTAAAAGTTATAAGCTAGAAGTCGAATTTTGTTTAAAATAAGACCATTTTAATTATGTAAAAATGTCACTTATTAGGAATTTGGAGATAAAACACGTTAAAACAGTTTCAGGTAAACGTTTTAATATTGTTTCGAGGCAGAGAACCACCAGATCGTGAACATAAAAATTAAATTAAATTTTCGTGTCGTCTGAACTGTTACTTACTTCAAGTGAAACAGGAACTTTAGACGTCACAATCGGTGCTCCAAAACACACTTCAAAACACCACAAAAGCGAATAGTGGGTGTGTATGGTGGATAAAATTGATAAAATAATGTCTAGAATTTCTTAGAATTGATAACATTTTGTCACACCGTGGACAGATCAGTTCATTTGTAGATTACTTGTCAAACAGATATGAGGTTTGTGTAGATTCGGTGCCAACTCACCTAAATCTAGAATTGAAAGCCGTGCTTATAAGACCCAAGGCTTTTATGATTTTTGATAAAAATAGTTCCTCCTGTGTTGATTAACAATTAACAACGTGTCATGAGTTAGTGTCAAAGTGCTCAGTGTGAACAAAATAGTGACAGCATGACAAGTTCAATTGTTGGAGGCGGTCAGGAATCCGTCTCCAAGTTTTTTGAGACCCTCCAGGCAGATCTGAAAGTTCTCGCTGGTGAAACCAAAAAGAAATATCCGCAGATTAAAGAGGTAATTATGCTTTTCTAATTCGTAGATTATTTATATTTTTGGGAAGTAATTCTGAAAATGGAAAATGTAGGTTTTAAGACTCTAGTGGTACCAGGGATTCTGGTGGTACCTATATATTTTTAGCTGTCAAAGATGCAATATTGATATGTATGTTTTTTTTTTTTTTGAGATTCTTTTATCATAGGTGCATTTACTCTATTTTGAAATTTATGAAATATTGGGATTCATAATCGGAATAAACATACTGAATACGACTGCTCAATTTACAATTTTTCGGAGCCAAACTAGTTTAGAGTGATACGTTCAGCGATATTTTATAATTTGATGATAAGCTCTTTTGTAATACTGTCAGCGAATCACTTTTTCCACTTATAAGATTCAAATTTTCAAATCTAAAATCGTAAAATATTTGAATTTTGACTTTAATTGCATTGCTGTGAAATACTTTCTGATCATACCATAATTGAAATATATTGCAATATAATTTTAAAAATATTTTAGTCATGCGAGGAAGGAATTGCAAAGCTGAGATCTGCTTCTGGAAATCCCGGAACGCAGATATATTACGTCGTCAATCAAATTTTATATCCCTTGGTTCAGGGTTGCGAGAGCAAAGATGTAAAAATAATCAAGGTTCGAAAACAATAAATTATGCAAACATCTATAAAAAGAAAGATTGACTTCAGATAACCATATAAATTGTTTATTTTTTAGTTTTGCTTGGGAGTGATGCAAAGATTGATAACTCAGCAATCTGTGGATCAAAAGGGTGCACGTTATATCACAGATGCGCTTTGGATGTTGATGGAAGCCGGCACGGAGGAAGTGAAAGTTCTACAAACAGTCACATTGTTACTTACAAGTAACACTCTCGTTCATGGAGATACACTTTCGAGGGTAAAATCGATGTTTTTTCGCTTGCAATATGTCCTGGACACTTTCATTCATTAAATATTATTCGTAAATAATTTATAATTTGATTTCAGAATCTAGTCTTGTGCTTCCGTTTGCACTTTACAAAAGACTCGACAACTATAAACACAGCCGGGGCAACTGTAAGACAGTTGGTCTCGTTAGTTTTTGAAAGAGTCGTTGCAGAAGATGAAGAAAATTCTCAGCAACGTTCTTGTGAAGAAGTTAATTTAGAAGAGTTGAAAACGCCCACAAATCAACCACCGCAAGGTCTGGGACCTTGTGCTGCTGATGCTTATTTAATGTTCCAGGATTTAGTTCAACTGGTCAATGCAGATCAGCCTTATTGGTTGATTGGAATTACCGAAATGACTCGGACTTTCGGACTAGAGTTACTTGAATCTGTCTTGACTAATTTTTCTTCTGTATTTTTTAAGGTATTTCATTGTTAAACAAAAGCATTTAGAAAGACGAAAAGAAACTAAGAATTCTAGTCACCAGTCTAATTTGTAATATGACAATTTTCCAGCATCCAGAGTTCAGTTTTCTTCTGAAGGAACGAGTCTGTGCTTTGGTGATAAAATTATTTTCCCCGAACATTAAGTATCGAAATTCAGTACCAGCATCGATTCAGCAAGCAACGCCTCTCGATAAACCTTATTTCCCGATCAGCATGAGACTTTTGAGAGTTGTTTCTATATTGGTGCAAAAATATCATTCATTGCTTGTAAGTCTTTATGATTCTTTAACTTTACTCACTTTTAGTTTTTGTTTATCAATTAATTTTCATTATGTATTTTAATCGTGATTTTAGGTAACTGAATGTGAAATCTTCCTTTCCTTGATCGTCAAATTTTTGGATCCCGACAAACCAGTTTGGCAACGAGCTTTGGCGTTGGAAGTTTTGCACAAAATGACTGTACAGTCTGATTTGCTTACGAGCTTTTGCAATTGCTATGATCTTAAACCACACGCGACAAATATATTTCAAGATATTGTTAATAGTTTGGGAGCTTATGTACACAGCCTTTTTGTCAACCCGCACATGGTTGGTCCTGCTAGTATGGGTAAGTTTAAAATAAATTAAATTTTTATAGTTCTAAAGAGAGAATATTCTTTCTGTGCATTTCTAATATCTATTTTTTAAATTTCTAGAAAATTAGAAATGTCTTTTTTGAACTTAAATATCTTGGGTTCCCATTTAGTAATTTGCCTATTTATTAATCAATGATAAATGTATGATTATTGTTTATCTAAAGATACTCAAGTTCACGAATCTTATAACTTCCTTTGGATAGGATCAACAACACCTGCTGCACAATCAGCCGCTCCTGCACTTTTAGCTGGCATGCCAATTGGTCCTGGAGTGTCTCCTCAACCTGGTTTTTATTCAAGAGGAATCTGGTTACCAGTTGTAGTTACTTTTCCAAGTGGACAAGCCAAATCAACATAGTAAATATTAAGAAATTATTTCTTATAATAAAGTATTTTACCCTTTCTTATTTATAAAATTTTTTTTCAGTCTGGATATGTTGGATAAAATCGAACCACCTCAAATCCCAGATGGTTACGGAATTAGTATTGCCTACGCATGTTTGTTAGATATAATTCGCTCGATCGCATTGGCGATTATTGGATCGAGAGAAGAAAACACAGAACATCGTTATAATCCCACGGAAGCCGAAAAAAAGCTTCATGTACAGTTGATTAATTCTAGTTGGTGTGGTTTATTAGCAGCTCTTAGTCCTTTAGTAGACGCGAGGTAGGTATTTCATTTCTTAGTTATCAAAAACGAAGATTTGAATTTATCATCGATGGTTTTCTACTTAAGATTTTTTTTATAACAACGATTTTATTTTTTAGTACTGATGAATCGGCGACGGAAAATGTCCTCAAGGAAATTCAAACCTTTGCTTCTTTGTGTGGTTTGCTCGATTTGCACACTCCACGTGACGCTTTTATAACTGCGATTTGCAAAGCTTCCTTACCTCCACATTACGCTCTGACAGTTTTGTATAATGCGCCCCAAGGAATTCCGAGTGCACGTCCTCAGGAATCGATGCAATACAATCCAGCAGCCTTGGGAGAATCGGATTATCGACAACAGGTTGTTGCTGTCGGAACTCCTTTGCCTACAGCTTCTCTTCCAATCGGTATGAAGTTTTTTTTTTATTTTAATGTGTTTAATTTGTTAAATTAAGGGTGTTGGCTTCAAATTTTAAATGAGTTTACTATTGATAGGTGCTCAGCAAGGACCAGTGATGTTGACAGTCAAGAATCTCCAGTGCATGCGAGCTCTTCTTTTATTAGCACATTGTCATGGAAGCATCTTGGGAAGTTCTTGGCATTTAGTATTAACTACTCTTCAACACCTAGCTTGGATTTTGGGACTTAAACCCTCAACAGGGGGGTCTTTGAAAGCTGGAAAAACCGCTGCTGATTCGAATGCGATGTTGACTACTGCTGTCATGGCAGATTTACCCGTTCTTAGTGCTATGCTTAGTAGATTATTCGAAAGTAGCCAACATCTTGATGATGTTGCTCTTCATCACTTGATCGACGCTCTTTGTAAACTTAGCCATGAAGCTATGGAATTGGCTTATTCTAATAGGGTATATTATAACATTAAAATTTTTTTATTTAAATAATCAAATCTTCAAGTTTTATAGATAGAATTTATATCATATCTAAAATTATATTTTAGGAGCCATCTTTATTTGCTGTGGCTAAACTTTTAGAAACGGGACTGGTAAATTTGCCTCGTGTAGAAGTTTTATGGAGACCCTTGACTAATCATTTACTGGAAGTTTGTCAACATCCTCACATTCGAATGAGAGAATGGGGAGTTGAAGCGATAACATATCTTGTCAAAGCGGCACTGCAGCATAAATATCCTCAACCTCTTCGAGATAATCAAGTAAAATATTCATTTAAAATTAATTTGCCTTTGTTTAAAATAAAAAGCTATAATCTCTTGAAGTTAAATTGTCTGGAAATTAAATTATTGTATTTTTAGAAACTTCAGGTGTTGCTTTTGGGACCCTTGTCAGAATTGTCATCAGTTCGTCATGCTGATGTAAGGCAGAGGCAATTGGAGTGCGTTTTACAAGTTCTTCATGGTGCTGGGGAAACTCTGTTTCATGGATGGCCTTTAGTTCTTGGAATAATTGGTGCAGTTTCCGACCATCACGGGTAAATTTACTACTTTATTAAGGCCATGTATCCTTACTGGTATTTTTTCCCTGCAATGTCATTTCTATATTTATTGAGATATCGAGTTGAAAATTTCTAAAATTAATGAGAATGTACTAAGATACGTTTACCTGGTCCTAAATTTCTATTAAGGGCATGTGGTAATTACCATAAGAGCAAATTTATTTTCCGCAACTTCACGCTCACAATAATAAACATTTTTTGCTAAAACTAGGCCATTTACCTCCGTTTCGCTCAGACGAAGGTAAATGGCCTAGTTTTAGCAAAAAATATTTATTATTGCGAGCGTAAAGTTGCGGAAAATAAATTGCTCTTATGGTAAAGTATCACGTGCCCTTAAAACAAAAAAAAAAATTCGAAATAATTTTTGTTTATAAATGTAAATATTTAGAACCAGATAAACGTACTTCAGTGCATTTATTTTAATTTTAGAAATTTCCAACTGAATTTTATTGATATGTGTTTAAGCATACATACAACTTTTTATTCCTTTTTGTAGAGAAAATTTGGTTCGTATAGCTTTCCAGTGCCTGCAGTTAGTAGTTACGGATTTCTTACCAGTGATGCCTTGGCGTTGCCTTCCTTTGTGTGTCGATACTGCTGCTAGATTTGGATCTCAGACCCAGGAATTAAACATTTCACTCACTGCTGTTGGACTAATGGTACTTATTTTTAAAGCTAAAAGCTAATTTCAAGTTAGCATTGAAACTGGATTCGTAAATCAAAAATTTATTTAGAAAAAATTTCTTGCTTAATGAATATATATTTTGTTTTTAGTGGAATATCAGTGACTACTTTTACCAAAACCAGGAAAAATTGTGTGCTTCTTTGCGTGGAGATTTAGCGAATGTATTTCCTGATTTCCCTGGCACTACTAATATGGCACCTTTTGATAAACTCTGGATGTGTCTTTACGCGAGATTAGGTTTGTTTCACAAAGAATTCTAAAGATAGTAATTAGCAAGTGAAAAATACAAAAAATAAAATTTCTAAAATAAAATTCACATTAATTTAGGCGATCTCTGTGTTGATTCGCGACCTGCGGTACGAAAATCTGCTAGTCAGACTCTATTTTCCACGATATCGGCTCATGGTAGTCTTTTGCATCAACCAACATGGCAAGCTGTTCTTTGGCAAGTACTTTTTCCTCTACTTGATAAAGTCAGGAGTTTGTCGAGTTCTGCGAGCAACGAGAAAGTTGATACTGGAGGAAATATTCTTATTCATCATAGCAGGAATACGGCACAAAAACAGTGGGCAGAGACGCAGGTAATTAAATTTAAATTCTATGAAAATAGAGATTAAATGGAAATAAAAATGAAAAGAATATTAAATTTGTAAATTTACTGTAAAATTGATATCCTTAGGTTTTGACTTTGAGTGGCGTTGCAAGGGTTTTCAATACAAAACGTCAATTATTACAAATGTTAGGCGATTTTCCACGAGCTTGGTCTCTTCTTCTTGAATTTATTGAGAACTCAGCCCTTAGCAAAAACAATGAGGTTTCCTTAGCGGCTTTGAAATCCTTCCAAGAAATTTTATACTTACCCAAAAACGCGGATAATAATGATCCAGTTCACTCAGAAGATTCTGAAACCCTATGGTTAGTGGCTTGGCGAGTCTGGTTGAGTATCGGCACAGAAAGTACGTCTCCACCACAAGAAAATGAAGTCGAACCTTATATCCCCTCGCAAGCGTTTCTAACTGCACTCGTTCAAATATTCCCTGCAGTATTTCAACATATTAAAAATAAGTAAGTAGATGTTTAATTCATCCCTCACTGAATTTTTCAATTTCAAAAAGCAATACTAAAAGTCCTGTTTTTCGATGCAGATACACTAGTAGCGATTTACAAAAACTGTGTTCAGTTCTAAAAAATGCAGTCGCTGTTCCTGTACACGGAGAGTCGACGCCCTACATTCTACCCACAATTCCAGACGCTATTCTCACACAACTTCAAGATGGAATTTTGCACTCTATGGAACTTTTACAAAAGGTTTCTTACCAATCTAAACAGAAGAAACCTAAATATCAAGGATTTAATAAAAGAAATATAATCTTAAAAGGTTAAATTAAAATTAAAATTTTAAACTTTAAACTAAAATAATAATCTCTTTTTAGGAAGCACTTTTGGGACCAGAGAATTTAAAAACGATGGTAGGACCCATTTTCCTGCAGCTTCTTTATTTTTTAAAACTGGCTTGCGAAGCACCGACTTATGGAAAAATTGCTACCAAGCAGATTTCGCAAGTCAGAGGTGTATCTGTAAGTTTTCCTAAATTATCTTTAGATTTTATAAAAGTGAATTTCAAAGTTGAGAGCCAATAAAATAAACTTGGTTGTTTCCAGGCTGACTGGGTGACTATGAACTACGTGCCTTTTGGAGAAAAAGCCTTATCCATGGTAGTAAGTTTGTATCAAAAAACTGCGCACGAATCTCCGGTAATTGAGGGACAAATTTTAAGGCACATCATAGAAGCACTGCACGTGCCTTTGTCCATGAAATATAATTGTCCTTCTCAAACGACGTGGAAATTGGCTATTACGAGTCTCCTCGCTATTTTACATATTGGAATTCCTTTAGCAAGAAAATACCCAGAACAATTTCAGAGCATGTGGCCGAAATTGGCGGATACACTGGATGATTTCTTGTTTCCTAAAAGGTATTTCTAGAAGAAAAGTACATATAATTTTAATAAGAGTATTTTAATGTTTTAAACTAGAGACAATTTATTGATTTTTGATTATAAAAAATGGGTTTCAGTGCTCTAAATACGGAGAGAGGTGTGGAGGAAGTTCAAGCAGACGAGGCTGTAGATTGTCAAGTCATGGAACTTCTTCGAGACGAAGTCTTGCCTCATTCTCAACACATTCCGCATCAATTTATTTTGCGAGTAGTTATGCTTCTCAATAAAGGATCCATCCATTCAGCAACAGCTAGCAACATAGGTACAAATTTATAATTGAAACTGAAATATCCTGAACATGTAATAAATATGAAATTGTCAACTTTTTTTGTAGAGAAAAATGGAGAGCCAAAATTGCGAGAAGAATTTGCAAAGACCTGTTTCGAGACTTTGCTTCAGTTTTCGTTGCTTGATGGCCTGAACAACGAGATTGATTCAAATAAGGAAAAAATGCCAGAAGATGAAGGTGGAGTTGCTGGGCGTTTAGCTGTCACAGCTTTGCTTCACAGGTTTCAAGAAGTTCTCAAACGCTATATCGATGATGAAAAGAGAAGTGGAAAGTGCCCTTTACCTAGGTATTATCATGTATTCTATATTCTGATGTTTTGCATGTACATATAATTCTAAAATTAATTTAGAAAAATATTTGAGTCAAGAAATATTTATTACGGACCATTTTCTAGATACAGGTTGTCAGAGATATCGTTTGTTTTAAAAGCCGTTGCGACACTCGTCGTTTCTCTTAAAAAGGCTCCTGCAAATAAAGGTAGGTTTCAGAATTATTTAAAACAGCAAGAAGTTATTTGCGCTTATTTGATAACAATGATTAATTTTCAGTTGAACGATCGGTTTGGGAACAACTGATCAATCTTTATCCATGTCTCGTAGAATGTACGATTACTACTCCATCTGGACCAGTTTCTCGATCACTTCGAGAAGCTTTGATGCAGTATCATGATTTATTACGACCACCTATGATAAATGCACCGACGTCGAATGGCGTTTGACCTATGCATTCGATTTTATTAACTCGGAACGTCAACGTTTGTAATAATACAAAGTGATGGTGAGTCCAAAAAAATATACATCTCGCATTTGAAATAATTATATAAATTTATATTATTATTGCCACAGTATGCAAAATTTTTAATTAAGCTAATAGTTAATTTCATGATTTCAGATATATGTAGGGTGGTTTGAAAATCCAATTTTTGTTCTTCGAAGGAAGAAGAATTTTCTGTAGAGATCAGTTTAGTATTGACATCTGTCGCTTTTATAGTGCATATGTAAATATTTATAAAATATTTATATCAGGCTCTCCTTTTCTCGCGAAAGCAATATGTAATTTCTATGTTTGTTAAAAATGAGCTTTATCAAACAGTGTTCAAAGGAATCGATTTTTTTTTATTGCAAATATTACAAATGATGAAAATGCAATGAAATAAGTATATTATTACATGATAATGCTAAAATAGAGAAAAGAATCTCCACAGATTTGAAAAATGAGAGGGATTTGTAAAACTCGAAAGAAATCAATTCAGATTTCGGGAATTAGCATCAGTTAGCTTTGCCAGTCGAACCTCATTGATAATCACATCAAAGATAATTAATGAGAAAATTGCTTTATTCATTGTTATTATCCCAAAGTATTTGGCATCAAGCGATTAAAACTATAATTGAAGTTGATTAAATCTCAGTTCCGAGAAATAAAAGACTTTAGATGGTTCTAACAAAAATTGAGTCAAAAAATTAATTCTATAAATAAATCTACATTCCAGATGAACTGAGCTTCTCTTGAATTAAATTGTGCAATAAAAATAGAGGTTTCAAATTTGATAAAGTTTTTAATGTACGAAATAGTGAAGTAATACATTATTTATCAAACTCGAGATTTATCGTGTGCAAGATTAAGAATAATTCTTTCTTTAACAAAATACAAAATGTTCAAAATATTTGAAATGTGATTCGATATCGACTAAATCATCGTGGGATGGATGTTCTAATTAGCATAATATATGGGTCATGAATCACACCACATCAAAGCAAAGTTAACTAGGTGTATGTTAATTTATCATACCACATTTACGCACAAAGGGCGTAAGATAACATTGCAATAAGAAGCTTTTTACTCTGTGTAAATATTTTTAAAAGAGTTCCAACAAATTGCTCTAGAAATATGATTATTATAGGCAGTTTTATAAATTTTAAAACATTGTCATATTGTATTGTATTCACGAATTTACCCAGAATAAGGAAAACTAATGTAAGATTGTAAATAAATGATTGAGTAAAAACTTTAAATATTATTTTAATTTAAAAATTTTGATTTTTACTTAACAAAATTTGTATTCCTAATATTTGGAGGAAGGAAAGAAAGGAAACAATGATTTCTGATGATAGATATATATTTGAAAACAAAATATAGTCGTACACAGCTATACAACATCTTAGTGCGTGGTAATTATACTTCGAGTTTTGTCCGCTACTGGAACCGTTTATTCTCCTTATATTGTTTATTTATTTACTTAAGAAACTTCATCTTAACATCTTTTAAAAATCGTCTTGCATTTACATTACAAATAAAATTGCGCATTTCTATATTTTTCCTGAAAAACATTTCACGGATCGTAGAAAATAAAACATGCTTTTATATTTACATAAAATATAGTTACGTATACTATACATAACAACATTTTAACTATATATACCTTCTATTGTTATTTATAAAGATAAATTTCGACTTGTGAATTAAATTTTAAGAAACTGTGTCTGTGAAATGTTTTACAAGAAAATAAAAATCAGATAAAATTATTTGAAGCTTCTATGTTTTAAAGGGAATTGAATTAAGTTTTTTTAATTTTTGGATTTTCAGTACAAACTTATTAAATTAAAGAAAGATAAATAGATAAAGCTATGTATGTAGAAACAATAACTACACTATATAGGAAAGTTCTACATCTATAAAAAGCAATATTTACCAGCTAGAGCTCACAGCACTTATTATATAATAATATTGACTTCAAATTGGTTATTTGCTCCTCTTTTTCTAGTCTTCCGCAAGTATTAGAAATTTAGCAAAGGACGTTTAGGATCCTATAATGTAAAATTAAAAAGTAGGCCGAAAGTTTAAATAATCTGAATAATCATAATGAATTGAAAAATGTCCTTTGGGATATTCTTTTATTCCCCTTATTTTAAAATCTAGGCCAGGAATTAAGAAGGATTTGAGTGTACAATGAAATATGGATCATTGTCTTCAATTCTGTGCCTTTCTTCTGAATTACTGGCAGGATTTTGAAAATGAGTTTCCTTTATCCAACTATCGAGCCATTCATAGGAGCATAATACCAAATTTTCTTTATAATAAATAGTCTTTCCTATATATAGATGCCACCTAGACTCATTGTCAACTTGCGCTTTTCATCATCGTCGAAAGTGCTTCTTTTTGCATTAGGTTTAGCACGTAACTAAAGATTATTGGCGTATCAGTCATTTTAATTGTCTCAGTACATGCATTTCTTCTTTATGATACAATAGTTGAGAACAGTTCACTGCCGCATACACTATTAATTAATTATAATTATAATTATAGTTATAATTAAATAATTAATCAGCGATTGTGGAAATCCTCAGGAAAGTTCGTCACAGGCCAAACTCACGAAATTCTGCCATTTTCGAATTTAACAACAGGTTTCAGTTTTCAAAATATCACAATTCAACAAAAATTACAATTAAATACATAAAGTGCAACCAGTCATTAAATCCGATCTTTATTTGTGTTGAAGTTTCAGATGTCTAGTCTGACGATTTTTTTTTACATTTATTGGAATAAAAATATAAAAAAAAAAAAAGGTTCCAAAGTTCCCAAAATCCAAAACTTTTTCAATTCAGTTAAATCCCTTGAAATCTTTTTAATTATTTTTAAATCCTTAAAAAAAAAATTTTTTAATTCTCTACAATCCCTATTAAATCCTTCAAATCATTTAAAATCTTTTGAAATCGTTAAAAATATATTTATATCGTTTAAAATATTTCGAAATCTCTTGAAATTCATTAAAATTACTTCAAAGATCTTGAAATATTCTCAAATTCCTTGAACTTCCTTAAAATCACTTTAAATGGCTTGAAATCTCTTGAAATCCTGTAAAATTCCTTGAAGTTTCCTAAAATCAAATGAAATTCTTTAAAATATCTTGAAATTACCTAAAATAACTTAAAGTCTCTAAGAAATCCCTAAAACTCCTTAAAGTCACTTGAAATCTCTTAAAATCCCGGGCAACGCTGGGTAAATTTCTCCTGGTAAATAAATAAAAATAAAATGTTTTGGAGAACTTTTTTTGATATTCTTAATCCAATAAATATTTTTAAAAAATAAAAAATATTCGTCAGACTAGAGGTCTGCCACTTCAACCCAATCGATCTTTTGTATGTATTTACAAAACTCTCTTTTTATTTTCGGAAAGGAAAATCTCTTTTTATTTACCTTTTTGTATTGCATATGATTGTATTCTTTACAACCTGTATTCTATTCCCTGTACGTCCATACGTGATCAAAATCTACCGAAGCACTTAACAGATACGTTTTGCACTCTTACATTTTTTTTTTTCATTTTTTACAAAGAAGGATTCAGAATGCTTCGCGGAAGATAACAGTGATATATCTTATTATTAATTTCATCGCCCTAGGTCTGTTATTAATATTAATTATTGTCAATATTTCGGCTTACTACTACATACATATTTCTGTAATCCTTATCAAGTTTTAATGTGATGTTAAAATAAGACAGACATCCCTCCGCAATTGGGATGCCCGGATATGATGCGGTATTAGATCAATGCTAAAAATAATATCTCTGCTGAAAATTGTCCAAGGAATCAACTCACGGAATTTAAACTCGAATTGAAATATATTTAGTTGTTGGTTTTCTAAAAAATGTAAAACGTATATTTGCTTAACATTCGTCTCAATTTAGTTCCGTAACTGTGCCGTAAGAGTGTTATTTGAAATGATTTATTTAGTTCTTAATATTTGTATTTTTATTTATAAAATTATCTTTTTTAGAGGGAATTTTTCAGGGTATTCTGATATTTGATCCTGTGGGTTTTAGTAAAGTTTTTGTGAACCATTTGTGTCAACTATGTGGTCTCAAACGTGACAGTCTTTGTAGTTTAAAGCCTCATTTTGCACTAAGCCAATCTCATATATAACAAAAAATCGGAACAGTTTTCGGTTTTAGTAACAATATTATGAAAGTATTTTCTTAAGTAGAGAATTGAATAAATAAATGCTTTCTTAAAAAAAAAAAAATAATACCGGAAGGAATGCGGGAAAGAGACATTGTCTTTAAAACTAAAAGTAAATAGAAGTAGAGAATGTGTTTTATTTCAGAACGGAAATGACTTGATATTGGATAAGGATTGCTACAAATTTTGTTGTCCAGTTTTCCCTTCATGTTTTGTATTCTAATAAAAAAATATATTCCGTTCAATTTAAAATCACATTAGCTATTTTGTACTATGAAAGAGCTCATTCTTAATAATTTTCCGGTCGTTGAGATATTATTTTCTCTGTGAAAGAAAAGTTTTGATATATCTAATATGTGTAGTTTCACAACAATTTCATACATCAAGAATACAGAAAGAGAAAAAGAATAGTTTTCTATTAATACACAAAATATTTGATAATGGTATGAAAAAAGAATTTTATTCTTAAGTTTCCTTACGAGATCAAATTCAAAGATAATCAATTATTTTTCTCTTTCTCTTTCTGCAGACGACACACAATAAATTTACGTTAAGACCTGTGTAAGAATCTCAATACCGTTGCAAACTGAGTGGCACTACAACGGTTTAATATAATTACGATCGAACGCGTTTACGTTGGATATATTTTTATGTGTATGTAAATATTTATGCATATGTATAATGAACTTACAAAAATTATCTCTGATTTCCACCCAGATATATATTCTGTACGTGTATATACGTATGTATAATATTAAATCTTCGCACGCACGAACATTTCAGGGAAAAAATACTTTTTTTTTTTTTCAGCGAAGAAAAATTTACCCTGCAGTTTTCCTTCTTTGGTGAACTCCCAATTAAAAGATGATTATATTTCAATTGAAAATTTAAAACTAATCCTCAAGAAACAATAGGTTTTTTTTTATTTAATTAAATTAAGTGTGTGCTGTTACATTGAATTAAAAGTCAGAGAAGAAAGTTCAAATGAATCCATTGTAGGATTATTTTTAAAAATCTCGTAAAATTCGCTATAAGAATAATAGATTAGTAGGACTACCTAGTACCTATCTATGCTTAAATTATCAATTTATATTCCTAGTCTATTTTTCTATATTCATGAGTATTATTGTCAAATAAAAAAACCTGTCTGATCTTACAAATCAGAAAATATAAGTTCCTAAAATGAAATTCAAGGTTTTGCGAGGGAATTCTATATTTTTCAATATTAATCAATTAATGATTTAATTTGAATATAGAATATATTTGATTTTGACTAAAAACGAAAATAAACTAAAAATGGACTAAAAAAGAGATTAAAAATGTTTAAAAAGTATAAATTGAGATTACAATTATTAAATCTCGTCTCCCTGATCGAGCGAAAAAATTGAACGATTAACAGGAGCTTCGTGTAAAATATATTTATTTGTGACAAGTCTGGTTGACTTTATTAATGACGACTCGGTATATTTCTTTAATGTATATTATACGACGAACAACGTATGAGCCCCACATAAGTGACTTAAGAATTTCAATAGGAATCCTGGCACTTTTAGAACGGAGGACACGATTATACATATAATTATATATAATA
>JAUESH010000024.1:6298638-6311925 GCA_032275165.1 Synergus magnus
ATAACTATATATATATTTATTACTTAATTTATTCATACATATAGTTTATTATAATTATTTATGTAAAGAATTAAAAGCATATATGACTGAAGTCCTGTAATCAAAATGTTCTGTTACAACATTTAGACTCTCTTTATGTTTTTTTAGTACTGTATTAATTTATTTTATATAGACCGCTCTTTGTAAATGCAATCTTATTTTTTGTATTTATAATTTACGGAAAAAAAGAGTGTACCTGTATAAAAAAAAAAGCTTTTCTTTCTTTAATGTTTAAGGATCCATTAGAATTTAAAGAGTCGGTTTAATTTCATCGTTTATTTTAAAGAACGGAGTACAATTGAAAATTTCAGCAACAAAGTACGAATCTTTGATCATGCCAGTTTGGTTCTTCATTTCGTAGAGATATTCAAATTCATAGCAGACTTTATAGTATAATCAGAACAGAATTTTGTCGTTTGTTACTTTCATAACATGGCAGTACTTAAAAATCTATTTATCATTTCTTATCACTCAACCTTGTCTCAGGAATTGTAGGAACCGTTTGACAATTTTCAGTTCAATAATTCTGTTTGATTTGGTATGACCTTATCTTAGAATAAAATACAATAGCTTCTCGAGCTTTTCAGAATACGTAGAAAAAATACTGACGGTACAACATTTTGGAAGCCACAACTGTCAACGTTATATAGTGGATTAACAGTTATCGAAAAGAAGTAGAAAAAATATAATACTGCGGTTCTTTGCTTTTTTACACAATTCCTTGAAAATTGTAATAATCGAAATCGACGGGTTTATAGATAACAGAACGCGAGATCTTATAACTATTTTTCTAAACACCACATTTAGCACATTAATAATAAAGTGTACACAGCAAAACACTCTGTGTACCGATATATAACTGACAAATCGCAAATCGGTATTAATCATCTTAGAAAGATAACAGTTATAAAATTTTCAATTGTGAATAATGCATATTTTCATTGTTGATGTGGTTTGAACGTTTTTTTAAATTGCAATAAATAATAAGTACATTATCAATAAAATGATGGTGATAGTTTGTATGACACTTATTAACAGCAGTTAACTTATTAACTTATTGTACAGTTTGACAATCGGTAGAATCTTGCTTTTTTGACTTCAAATAAATTGATCTAAAAAGCGAGTATTACGAGCACACCTTGCTTTCTTTAGACTCGCCAACACATCATAATCTGTTAGGAAAAAAATTGTTAGTCACCTAAAGCTTTCAATTTTCTGTTAAAGACTTTGAATTAAAAATCATTTTTGTACTTGATGTTTGCATTTGCAGAATCAAATAAAGCATCCCTTCCAATTTTGGTTTTTTACTCTAAGTTTCCGAAATTAAAATTGATTTTGTAACACTTTCATGCGAAGAAAACATTGTTATGTGTGTTTAGTGAGAGATAGAAAGGAAATTAATTTTCAAAAATCTTCTAAAATGCATGCAAACTGAGATCAATTTAAATTCCTCCAATGAAATTCTCAATTTGAGTTTTTCTACTTATAAATTATCAATTCAAATTATCATTGGAAGAATTTGTCTTTTATATACTAAAAATGAATATGAATTATAAAGGCTGTGAATTAAACAATCGAACATGCAAAAGTGAATAATCCATTAATTATATTTAAAATCCAAAAGTCCTACTGTAAAATTAAATATTTTAAAACACATTCAAATTCAAAGTAATTCTTTTTGAGTAAATAATCGTCAAGTATATAATATACAGTAATATATTCAAATAAAAGTATGTATACAAAGACGTTGTATAGAAAATGTAGCTAGTAGCAAAATATTTTAGAGATAAAAGATTATTGAGTTTAGGAAGACTAGATTGAAGCTGGAAATTTTCTCTTTGGATCAAGGAGGAGGGTGTGATTTCTGGATTGATGGTTGTTGAGGAATTTCTTTATAATCACAGCAGGTGTCAAACAACGAAAAATCAGGAAATCTATGAAACAAGGATGATACGTTAAGTGCTATTATCCTTTGATTTAGCGAATAAAAAATATAGAATCATTTTATAGAACTCTTGTATAATTTAATTTAATATTTTTTAGCATTTTATGAACATTTAATTTAATGAATTAGAAAAATATTTTGATTTCACAACATTAAGATTCTATCTAAATATTTTGAATGTGTTTCATTTGTACGATATAGAGATTTAAAAAATTTAACTTTAGCGCAAAAATATTTCTCTTTGAATTCTCCTACGTTAAATAAGAATCGTATATAATTATACAGTTTCGTAATAACTTTCGTCTATTTTTACACTTTGATTCACGAATCACTTATTTTCTGCAATAATAAAATTAAAAATTTCACTAGTGATGTAGATAGCATTTGTAGTTTTTAAAACTAAACGCATTACATCCTACATATTTATAGAAATGTTTTCATCTGAACAATGTATTTAATTTTCACAATTGCTAAATTAAAGTTTAGAAAATAATTATCTTACAAAGTGATGACCTCAAATGTAAAAGGCTAATAAAATGTTTGAATACGAAGCTTAAGTTTTTGATGTCCCACTTATTATTAGGCAAAAGGTGTTAATTATAAATGAAAATAATTTAATTAAAATGAAAGACAGTTTTATAAATGAAGAGTAAAAATGTTTCATGCATTAAAATAAATAAAATGCTACATCAAAAAATACAAAACTACATGCACACAGTAGTTTTGTTTCTGCTTGAAATCACAGATTTTTTAAGTTGATATATGTAAATAGTAAAATGTTGACACGAAATGATGAAATGAAACCATTCTTCGTGCTGGTATCAATTGTTCTCCGTAGTTTTTTTTATCAAGTAACATAATGCATGCAGTTGTAAAATTCTCAGTTCACGGTGCAAAAAATATTGAAGTAATTTAATGAAAAATGAACAAAAGAAGAATTAATGTGATACAGATAAAAAATGAAGTTGTAAGCAATGCAGTTTGAGAAACGGAATCAAAGTATGAATATATCTTGTATCGTGAATTGAAGATATTACAATGAGCTAATGAAATTAGTGCAGTTTACATAAGAAAATCGTTTACCAGACGCATTCGCACGAAATAGTACTATACATTCTTACTATCGACTTTTTTTCGCTCAAGTAAAGTTTGCATTGAAAAAGTCAATAAATAAATAAATAGATTATCATAGCGATAAGAATTAACAGTTAACAGTTAACAGTGACAATAGTCTAACGATTGATATTTTCTTAAATTTACTGCCCTCTGCTTTGAGATTTTAACTTAATACTCATACAGTATTGCTAGATTTTTTGGCATTTTTGTTATATATACATCAACATATGTCTTGCAACAGTGATAAATATTTCAACTTTTCATCCGTTGGAAATTGTTACAGTTGTTTTAAATCATGATGGATT
This sequence comes from Synergus magnus, assembly GCA_032275165.1. Lineage (NCBI taxonomy): Eukaryota > Metazoa > Arthropoda > Insecta > Hymenoptera > Cynipidae > Synergus > Synergus magnus. The sequence goes on from JAUESH010000024.1 coordinate 6,302,044, forward strand.
GGTATAGAGTCTCTGAAAAAGACAATTGGAATGTTCAGAAGACCAAAGAAAGGAAGCAAAGATGACAAGATGTAGGAAAAATGTAGAGAAAGAATTCCCATGATCATTTCATGAAAAGATTCTAAAACTTAAAATTTCTTAGATAAAAGTTTTCTGAAAATTTTGAACTTCCCAATTAGGCCTGAAAAGTATATTTTTAGGTGCAAATCGCTACAAGTTTGAAGCAGAGTTAAAAGCATTGGTCATGATGATAGAAAGCAACAATTCAGTGATGCAGCGAAGCAAACGTAAAAAAAATAAAATAAAAGAGTTTCTTCCCAATTTTTTTAAGCTGAAAAAGGTAGATTTTACTTACTTTTCTGGAAGAATACGAGGCAGGGCAGCATCTCCAGGCCAGTCGTAGAATTTCGGCAAGGGACTGTCATAGTTTGCGTTGTACATTTTACTGACGATGAATTTTCTCTTATCCTTTGGCTCTGGATACTCACTAGCCAAACCATCTATAAGATAATTTTGCACAAGCACGTAGCAAATTAATCCAAGTTGAAACAAAAAATCTTTGCAAGTCCTCAGTTTTGTAGAAATTATTGAAAAATAGGTTTACTATTTTAATACGTACTTTGCGCATAGGCATACTCTGCAATTTTCACTGCAATATCAATCGAGCATTCTCGAATTGTGCTTAGGGGAGGGTAGAGACTACCACGTTCGAGATCTTCATCCGTAACGTGATCGGCAACTACTTGAGCTGAAATGAGGAAAATATCTTCTTTGATATGATGCACCCCTGTCGCGATAACTCCTAAAGCAACTCCTGGGAAAATGTAGGCATTGTTTCCCTGGCCAGGCTTGTAAACTTTTCCATTGTAGTTCACTTCGCCAAACGGTGACCCCGAGGAGAAAATGCATCTTCCCTAAAAGTAGAATATCACTGCTTAGTAAATTTAGGTTTCGAACTACTCTATGAACTAAAAAAAGTATAAAAAAGTATCTTTTTGAAGAAAAAAGTATTATAAAAGTAGTATATTAAACTTATTAGTTTTTTACAAGAAGTATTCTTCTTGTACACATTTATGTATGTAGAGAACTGAGTTTAAGGAGAAATGAATGAACTGAAAGTCAAATACTTGGGTGAAATCATAAGCCTGTTGGGCAGTGCATTCAGCTTTGCTTGTCGGGTTACTCAGGGCAAATATTAAGGGTCTTTCATTAAGTTTCGCCATTTCCTGGAGAACTTCAGGGGTAAAAGCTCCTGCCGCTGCTGATGCTCCTGTAGAAATATTTTGACTTTAGAACGGAGTTACTGATTGTTAACGGACAAAAGTGGACTTACCAATCAACACAGTCGGCTTGACTTCTTTCACGACGTCGATTAGTGTCTTTGTTGGTTTGTAATCCTTCGCGTACCAAATCTTGTGACCTTCCAAGGTTCCTTCTTTTCTAGTAGTTGTTAGAAGGCCATCGATGTCCATCATCCAAATTTTACCACGTGCTTCTGCTTCTGTTAGGCCGTCTGCTTCCAAAGCCTTTACGCAGAGATCCGCTATTCCAATCGCAGCCTAAAAATCATTTTAAATTAAATAGAAGAAATCTTCCAAAAGAAGCGAAATCAGAAGTTCCTGATTATCTTACCTCGCCAGCACCAAGGAAGACGAATTTATTATCTGACATTTTCCTCTTAGTTATTCTTTTCGAGGCGAGAATCCCGGCAACTGCAACCGCAGCAGTGCCTTGAATATCGTCGTTGAATGTGCAATACGTGTCTCTATATTTGTCCAGAAAACGGAAGGCATTGTGGTTTCCGAAATCCTCAAACTGGAATACCAAATAGAATAATTAAGTTTAATGAATTCTGTTTAAAGTGCCATGGGAAAGGAACATTCTCTGGTTCAATGAATTAAATATTATATTATTCACCTGAATGAGAACATTTTGTCCGTACTTTCGGACACAGGCAGCCATAAACTCATCAAGTAATTCGTCATACTCAGCACCTTGACTTCTGGGCTTGTTCAGTCCAATATAATGAGGATCATTCCTCAATTGTTCGTTATTCGTCCCTACATCGAGAGTGATTGGCAGACATTGATGAGGTTTTATCCCAGCTAAAGCTGTGTAGAGTGCCAATTTTCCTACGGGGATTCCCATACCACAAGCTCCAAGGTCACCCAAACCCAGAATTCGTTCTCCATCTGTGACGCAAATAGCTCGTACGGACTGTTCAGGCCTAGAATGGAAACGACAGGAATAGTTGGGATTCGTTGATGAGTTCCATTTATATTTAGCCTTGAACTAGAGAAACTACTTCAAACCAGAACGATTTTTTAGTATTTATTAAGAAACATGAATACGTAATTTAAGTTTATATTATACATTGGAGAAGAATTTTGAAATAACAATTCCAACAAAGATTACGACAACAGTTGAATATAGATTTTGATGAAACTGACAAACTTTTGGCAGGAATTATTAGACTTATTGTGATGGGGATGATTGAGTGAGTCATAAAAGCGTCAAGTGACATGTACTAACCAGTTGTTTAGGATCTCATAAACGTGGCCCTTGTCATAGATGGTGATGAAGAGTCCACGTGGTCTGCGATAAATAACACCAAACTTCTGGCACGCGAGTCCCACGGTTGGCGTGTAGACGATGGGCATCATCTGCTCGATATTCTCGCTCAAGAGACGGAAAAATAATCTCTCGTTCCTCTCCTATTATCCAAGGTCTCTCATTGTAGCTCATAAAGGTTTTAGTTACTCGGTCAGCATTTTTTCCGTTTTTTTTTTTGGCTTATCACTCACCTGAAGTTCTACCAAATAAAGGTACCGGTTCAGATCTTCCGTGTACTTCATCACAGATGCTTTACAGAGAGCAAGCTGTTCATCCTGCGTTTTAAACCTAGGGGGTTGAAGACCATGGATCCCCAGAGATATCCTTTCCTTTAATGTGAAGGCTAAACCCTAGGATTTAAAAAGCAAAATTGCTAACGTGTGAATTATTCTCAGTCACGAAATTAGTTTAAATGATTCATATTGGGTGAATCCATAAGGAGATGAATTTGGAAAAGATTTAGATGACTATCAGTTAAATAATGAGAACCTTGTTGAGTCGAGGATCCCGAAGATGGCCAATTCCCTTGACCATGTTGATGGGGACAACTTCTCCAGGAACTTCGTGGATATCTCTCTGCTGGATGTCCTTGATAGCAGGATGGGAAGCTGGAAGCGCCCGCGCCCAGTTTCCTGACCCATTTCTGCTTGAGGATGATCTGAAACAATTTTTAATTCATCTCTGTTAACAAGTAATTCATTTTGAAAAAATCTTAATTAATTAAAATACAATTCGAAACAGTTTTCCCTAAATATCCTGCATATTATCTTTAATTATTATTTTTAATCAATCTTCTAGGAACAAGTTTCGGATAGACTTTTGACTGTAAGTGAAAATTTCCATGCTCTGTGAAACTGACAACCAAAGAGCAATTCTGCATATATTGCTTGTCCCAGGGGAACCATACACTGGATAGTGATTGAGGATTCACACCTAAACAACTAAAGCCAAATGAAGTCCCTGAGGCTTACACATGTTGCTTGGAAGGAAATCATACATTTAACATCCCATCTTCTTACATAAGTATTTTTAAAAAATGAATCACGATTGGAGAAATAAGCATAGAATAAATTAATACAAAATTATTATTATTACTTTTTGATTATGTTATACTTTTTTTGTATACCACTAATTTCAAACAAGATTTCTAAAGATTTGAATGGGATTCAAAGATTAGAAAAAATATCGATTGATTTTTGGGATTTCAAAAAGTTTGAATAAATTTCTCACGATTTTAATAATTTTGAAAGGAATTTTATCAGTTTTCAAAAAATATCAAATTTCTTTGATCTCCTAAAATCTTCTGAAACTTGAAATTCATAAAAATTTCTATTTAATCACTCGAAATCGTTAAGTAGTTCTTAGAATCTGTTGAAATCCCCAAAAATTATTAAATCTTTTGAAATTTTTTATAATCCTATCAACTCTATTCAAACTTTTCTTTAAATTCGTTGAAAACCTCTTGGAATCTTTAGAAATCCCTTAAAACATCACAGAATACTTGCAAATTCTTTACAATCCTTCGAAATCTTCTAAAATCTATTAATTTATGTTTAATGTCCAAATAATAATCTAAATAAGAATATACAGTTAACTATATATTTTTCGCCTTGATGTTTTAACTCCTGAGAAAAATATTTTTCCTCTTTATTGTTTCCTCATGGAGGAAGCATGATATTTTTTAAACAACGTCATTGCGACAGTTTAGTTCCGCAATTTCAATAACTAGCTGACCCCTCGGCTAAAACTGGACGTTGACGTATATTTTTTGCTTTTATGTAATAATTTAGTACAAGGACAATGCAAAGAGTTTTCAATTTATTTTCCATACAATATGCTCAGGTGTGAAATGAAAAGAGGAAATGTAAAATAATAGCAGATCTCATTAATAAATTGGTACCAATTACGTTTTGATTGTAAAAGACATTCAATTTATTCGCAATCCAATTTAACAATGTAGAAAATTACATTCGTGTTAATTAATTCAAATTAATTTATGATGATAATTTATTCGCAATTATTCATGGTGTCCAGTGAAGACATGTGATAAAATTCCCGTACATTTAACGTACATTTCCCGCAGACTTTTTCAAAACTCAAAATTCAAAATTAAAAAAAATTATATCGGACGAAAAAATTGCTCTATGATATGTTCCTATAAAAATGATTGGGTTGAAGTTTCAGACGTCTAGTCTGACGATTTTTTTTATATTTATTGGAATGAAAAAATCATTCACTTGATATCATTTGAAATCTTGTGAAATTTATAGAAATCTCTGGAACATTCTTTTCATAACTCCTTCAAACTCTTTTAAAAATCTTTTTAGGTTCCTTAAAATCTCTTGAAATCCCTTAAAATTCCTTGGTTCCTTAAAATAGAATGAAATTACTTAAAGTCATTTTAAATATCTTAAAATTCCGAACAACACCGGGTAAATTTCTCTTAGTAAATAAATAAAAATAAAATGTTTTTGGGAACTTTTTTATATTCTTAACCCAATAAATGTCAAAAAAAAAAAAATAAATAAAAAAAAGTTCGTCAGACTAGACGTCGGAAACTTCAACCTAATATAAAAATGGGAATTCTTATAAACATAAAATATACACATATAATTCTAAAATTAAAGTCTAAAAATAAAAATTTTACAAATACTCTATTTTTGCGCGCAATATTTTAAAATTAATAAATATACAAAAACTCCTGTCTACATATTTAAATCAGTCAAGGGAAATAAAAATTTCCGCATCAAATAAAAAATCCCGTACATTACTCGCACCAATAAAATACCCGTACAATTCCCGCTTTTTCCGCACGCCTGGCACCCTGTTATTGTACACACCTGCTTTAAAGTTCATCAAATGATAATAAAATATTGTTTTTGATATTTCTGATAATTCTTTCAAATGATATGAAAATTCTCTGAACCTTCGAAAAGAACCTTGACTTTCATAATTACCTTATTGCACATTTTAGAGTTGATAATTGCAACTAATAATCGAGGAACAAAGAATGACGTAATATGATATTTGTGAAAATAGCTTTCGCAGAAACAACGTTATTTGGAGAGTTGAAGCTCTAATTAAATGACATATTTCAATGTTACGTTAATTAATGTATTAGTGGCTATACGAAATGCCAAATTCATTAATGATGTTTGCTATAATTGGTACCGTTGCATTTTTTTATTTTATTCTATGCTTTCAATTAATTAATTCTTTGAATAGTTGTCAAATAGATGATGGCACGCGCGTAGCTATCAATAATAAAATTGCCTTAACAGAGTGACATGCGGCACTTGATGTCATTTAGGTAATTGAGTTGAAATCGTATAACTTACAGATGTAATGACTTGAAACGAGCCACGCAATTGTAGACGCTTGCAAGGTGGCCTTTAAACATTTTGCATAAAAGGTTTATTGTACGAAGCACAATATACACGTTAATTTGTCGCACTTAATATTCTATATATTATGCACTTAAGAAACCAATATTAATATAAATATACTTCATAAAGCTCATTGCTTTATGAACTTTCACTTGTGTTTACGGTGATAAATTAAAAAAACCGAAACTGTTAAATTTAGTCAAATGTACAACATTTAAAAACATAAATATGAAGATACGAAGCATGTGAGGGTGAAAATCTGAAAAATTTCTAATTTATTTTAATAATTCATTTAAAAAAGAGTATATGATATTTTAATTCGGGTTTTAGTTGTTTTTAATTTATTTGTTCATGTAGAGGTTCGAGTTTTGCACAACTGTCGATCTTTCGCGACCAAGAGATTATTGTAAAATGAGCGCAGGAGCAGGTACGAGCTCAGAACTCGAGGAATGGTTTGGACATGACAATGTGGTGTACTAGCTGATAAGATTGCATTCACAGAATGCAACCATACTTATGTAAGCACAATAGCCACCTTGAATTTGATTATTTTATATCCTAGAAATTTAACTTTATAGTATCATTTCATCGGAAGTAATATGATCAATATCATGTTAAGAAATGTGTTGAAGGACAATCGATTATTCAGTAAAAACAGTGCGAAGACTTCTCACATGTATGTATGCCAAATTTCAATTCAGTGTAAGGAATAGAATAATTTTAAACGAACTGAAAAAGTAGGTAATAGGATTGGACTGAAGTTTCAGACGCTTCTTCGGACAATTATTTAAAAAAAAATTTTTTTTAGTTTATAATGTCCTAAATTTTTTGAATTGTTTCTTGTACCAGCTTGTACCTTGGTTTCTATTTTACAAGCCAAAGTAGTTGGCCCAATTAACTATTAAAATTAATTATTTCCAATTGAAAAAATGATTTTCGTTTTGTAAAGAATGTAAGAATAATGTCTCTTTTCATTTGAGAAAAAATATTGCAAATAAATTTGTTTGCCGATTACAAATTCTGAATTTTTTTTTTTTTTTTCATTATCATTATGATCAAGGATACAAAGATAACATAGCTTACCGTTAATAAAAATAAATAAGAGTGAGATAAAAATAAGATAAATCTAGATAGGAATGTGACTAATGCTTCAAATGAGTAATTTAATATAATAATATAAATATACTGAACTGTATTAAATTCTTAACTGCAAATTGCTTTTATCTATTCAATATTTCATGGAGAACTTTAGGGATCAGTGACTTAAAACTTTTATCGGAAAACGTTCAGAGTAAAAACCGCGTAAAGGAAAAGATGGATTTTTGGTAATATAGTTTCTGAGGTAATGAGGTAGATGTGAAAAAGGGGCTGATTTTAGTGGGAAAAACTAAGTAGCAGCTGTTCTTAAAATATATCATATACGTTACAATAGAAGAAAATCAAGAAAAGCTAGATAGAAATAATAATTGTTCTAATTTGTATATACCGTCAAAGTTTAAAAAACTGTTAAAAATCATGTGGTCATATTTTATTTGAAAATTATGTAAGAGACATTATATACATCTATAAATATATATGAATTCATACGTATAGTGAGCAATTCCCAGTGAATAAATTCAAGAACAAGGTTAACTCCGAGAGCAAAGGCTCTGGGTTAATTAAATTGCACTAATGATCATTTAACCCCTGAATAAAGCCTTGTGTAACACAAATTAAAGCTGAGAGTAACTAGTTAATGCCGCGAAGTTCATTTCGAAAATTCAAATTAATATGACAATTAATATTCAATAATATTTTTTCGAAAAGGTATTTTTTAATTATTTAAGCAAATACGTATACTATACCAAATATTATACTATACTGCAGTAAAATGTACTGGATTTAAATAATTTTCTGATTTTAGAAAAATGTTTTTGAGAATATCGTAAGAATTTGCTTATTCATGCACAAATGGCGTTTCCGACGTCACAAGATGTGTACCAGAATAAAACAGCTTCTTCAACGTTTCTGAGGCAAAGAAATAGTTTGAAAATACAAGAGCACTTCAAAATTATTATGAAATATTCTTTTAAGAAAACTCTCTTCACGAGCGACAATAGAATGAACTTCATTTTTATTTTTCTTATTTAACGTATGACTAAATCGTTGACCTTGAAATGGATCTTTATTGATGATGAATAATTATAATTCTCTTTTAGATAATTCATATGTGAATGAATGTTTATTTTATGCAGAAGTTTGTTTCTCTCATATCCACCTAGACGTATCAAATTCATGTGATAGATATTAATATGCTGCCATTATAATTTATCAACGAATACTGAACATTCAATTTCCTCATTTTACTAAACAAATATTAGAATTAGATATTTTTTCACTTTGTAGTGGTACTCATTTTTCAAACGTAAGTATGTACCATAACAGAGGAAAAGAATATCTAATTATAATATTTCTTAAATAAAATGAGCAAATCGAATTTTATGGTTATAACCTAAATCCAATACCCTTAAAAACTAATAAACTCTTAAATTTCCTCAAAAATTGGAAATAAAGTAATTATAATATGGAACTAATCTATTCCCTAAAGAACTTTTACTATTATCCAAAGCCACAAAGGTCATTTCTCAGTATCAGATTTAGAAAACAGTGCAAATAAAAAAATAACAATGCTAAAAAAATCGATATAAGGTCTGCCAACATTTCAAATTTTACAAATTTTCACCACTAGGTGGTGACACATTTAGGGTGCAATCTGGTGGAATGTACATCACCTCTCATCTAAACTGCTTAAAAACTTTGCATATCAGCCCCTATCACTTAAAACTTTTTACGCCAGTTTCACAAAAAATAAACGAGCATAAATTTAAATTAAATCTCAGGAGTCACAAAGGGTTTAAAAGTTGACCACCTGTCAAAGGGTAGAAGAAATAGCGTCTGCTAGGGTCAACTACGTATAGCAACGTATAGTTAGCGATTCCCCTAATTTTCTCTAGATATATTTTACGATTCCCTATTGTTTTTAACTGAGAAAAATTTCGACAACTTTTTTTTTAACAGAATGCGTGGCCTAAAATCGATCCGGAGCTTCAGCTCCTATTTTCAGCACTGCATTGCGGTAACAAGGTTACGTGAGACCCTCTCATCTTAGCAGTTCTGTATGTAGGGTTGACGTTTCTTAGGGGGCAATTAGTGATTCCCAAGAGTATTAAGAAAGCACAATACACATCTGAATATTTTCATTAGGCACGATGGATATAAGCTAATTAATGAAAAGTTTCGTTTGTACTCACAATATAGATCTTTGTAGGAACATCTCGCTCGGCGGGGTAAACCAGCTGATCGCAGCGATCTTCTCCCTCTACTGGACGTCGGTATACGCGACTGCGCGATAGGTGTTTTAATCAAAAGAAGAAGACAAAGGTTTGTTGGTAGATTTACCGGTTCACTGCACTTCGAATTTTGAATCAACTTATACGAGCGACACGAGTCAGCGGCTGACGATCGCATGGAATAGCTTGACTTATGCGACTAATTGTAAGACTGACGACACCGTCAGAATTACAGCGAAGGTGAATCCTGCGCATGAGTGATAAAAAAAAGGCGGAAACACTATGAGTTCTGGCTATGACGTTTTAACCGGTTTTACGTCATTCGTTTTCCAGAAATTGCAATTTTGAATTTGCGGGAAGATGTTGGAGAGAAAATTATATCCCAGGAAATAAAAATTGATTGAGTCGGTATTTTCATAATATAATTTTTATATTCTACCATAGTAGGCAGTACTTTACAGGAAAAAATTTTTGTCAATCCTATCTTAAAAAAGTGGTGTAACGAAATGTCTCGAAAATCTCGCATGCATTGTTGTTGCAAACCTGATTGGCTT
>JAUESH010000024.1:6312025-6325482 GCA_032275165.1 Synergus magnus
CGACAACCTTCGAAATCCTTTTCAATTCTACAAAATCTTTTAAAAATCATATATGTATAGAAATTCTTTTGAAATTCTTCAATAAAATTAACTGACAAACTTTAAAATACTTTAAATCCCACAAAATATTTTAAAACTCATAAAAATCTTTTAAAATCCGTTAAATCTCGTGAAAATTTCTTAAATTTCCTAGAAATGTCTTGACATTCCTTAAAATACTACAATCACATAAATTTCTTAAATTCCCTTAAAATTCCGCGAAATATCCTGAGATACCTTAAAATTCTACGAAATATTTTTAAAAAATCCTAAAAATCTGTAAAATTTCGAAAAAAAATCACTTGAAAATTATCAAAATCCCTTAAAATTCCTAAAAACGTCGTGAAATTCCTCTCGAAAAAACGTAATGTAACGAAGTGTCCCTAAAATCTTGCATATGTTTCAAACCTGCTCTCTAAATTTGAATCAGCGAAATTTCATTGATTTTTGAATGACTTAAAGTTGTCAGATGTAAAATAAATAATCGTGCGCGTAGCGCGCGTGTTGGTTTGCTAGTTGGATAAAAATTGACCGATGTAGGGAAGGGGGAATTTTTCGATTTTGTACTGAGTATCTCCTATTTCGAATGTACTAAATCTTTATGTAAAATGGCACGCTTCGCTTGTTAGTTTTAATTTATGCTAATAATTGTCTATTTGGCTATATCCTTCTCCTGAGAAGCTTATTTTAGAATTGCAAAAAAAATTGGAAATAAAAGCAGTAGACTCTCCCCTTAAGGTCTGTATTATTATTATCCGATTCCTACCTTGCCGGCTTTCATTTTTTCAGGCACCTCACTTGAAAACAAATAGAGAAAATGCATTTTAGCCAGTAGATAAACATTCCTTATCGTTTTCTTTACGTTTAGCTGCTACGAACAATTAATTTTAATTGTAAGTTTTTTAATGTGATGCCTGAAAACCTGAATTATGGTTATAAGCGCCAAGTCACGTGACTTATAAATGGCTTTAAGGGTGTTGGATCCAAGTTCTACCCTCAAAATTATATTTCCTCATTTTGCTCAACAAATAATAGAAATAAATATCCTTTCGCTCTGCAAATTTATTCTTTTTAAAAATAGAAGTGTGGCTACAGAACAAAAAGATATTTATTTCTATTATCTGTTGAGTAAAATGAGGAAATGGAATTTTCAGGATTGAACTGTGTTTCAACACCCTTAATTAATGCCATATAATGACTGCAATCCATTGCACTTTTGAGTACGACTGTTGTCATTGGTATTTATTATTTATTTTTATTTACTACTTCATTTCCTAAACAAAATCTGTCCTGGTTTGTAAATTTGCAAAGCAATTGTCAAAAAATGTACAAGTATCCAAATATTATTATCACTTCGCTTGATAATGTAATATTTCTTTTTATGAAGTGATTTCACATAGTTATCGCAAACTTCAGCAGTTTTTATAAATTCATTTCATTTTATATAGTCCACTTAAAATATGTTTCAACGATGCTTTTATTTCAACATTGATAACCGTTAGAAAGAATTTTACGCATCCATTGACACTTTGAAAAGTTTTTACTTTACTTCATGTCACGTGTTTGCTCCTTGATGGCGAACCCGTCACCTCCGGCGGCAATGTGAGCATAAAAATGTTATTTTATGTCGACCGCACATCATAAATTTGATGTCACTGTAAGCTCGAGTGACAAGAAAGAGAATAAAGTTTTTCAACTTTTTCGATACCGAGATAAACGTTCCTGAACAGATATTCTAAAATCTCGGCCAGATGAATTTTTATAAAATCCTTTGAGGTTCTTTCAGTGACTGATTTTTCCACCTATCACGATTTTTCAACATTTACGTGCAGTACAAACTTTAAAAATGGTTTTGCTGAGGGAACTATTTTTGAAACTTTTCTTTGCTCACCATATTCTACAAATTTTTTTACGTGAATGACAGAGTTGGACAAAAGCAAATTAGATTAATGTTTGGAGAATAAAAACAAAAGAGAAACATTTTATCGCGAATCTCGCGAATAACGAATAACTTCTAATCGAATGACAATGCATTCGTTTTTACTTATTTATTTCTTATACATGTATTCGCTATTCATTTATTCGTTATTCACAAATTTGACACGAGCGACACGAGTAATGATTTACGAATAACGAATAAAAAAAATGACTGTGCATGGCTTTTTCAGTGCCAAATATTTAGCAAGTGACTTTGGCATTGTAAAAAAACTTAATATCTCTAAAATATACTACACGTATATGAATATAATTTACTTACTTACCTTGCATATTTTATTATATTATGTATATTAACTTTATTGCTTTAAATTTTATGAAAAAATATACACAGGTATTATCTAATAATTAGTAAGGTCTGGCAATAAAAAATCGTTTCAATTTCCAAATGACTTCACATCCGAACCTTTAAACGAATTCGTCAGCGAATGAGTTTATTTGATACGGAATGCGAGCGAAATGTGTATGACAATCGTTTATATCAGTGACAGTGGCTTGATCGGATTAAATACAACAGTATGTACAACTTGATAGTTTTATACGCTATTTATACGTACTTCGTAGTGCCAATTTAAGTATACAACTTACTAGTAGTGTGTTATTATATAACATATAAATAGTAGTAAACAGTTGTGATTGGTGGTCATACTCATCTAGAATTCATTTCATTTACAGATACCTTTCACACATTTACACACCAAATTCATATTATCTCTTATAACTATCTTCAAACACGCTTTTATTTGCTTCTTTCTCAACGCTCAAAATTAACCATGAGGGGAATCACCAACGCTTTATAAATCTATTAAAAAATATTCACAATTGTCTAACATACACAGTGACAGTATTGCTACCTAAGTATGCATCTATATATACATACATCACGTGATAATATCGTGTTCTTTCTCCCGCAGAAATAGCAAGAAAGAGACTTATTGTAAATTATATTTATAATTACAATTAACTGTACATTATAGTTTCAGTTTTCAATAGCACAGTATATTCGAAGGTATCAATTTAATCTGCAACAAAATGATCCAATAACAGTCTTGTTTTTCAAATTGATATAGTTTTTCCTATCAAATGAATCCTGCTGCAGATTGAAACGACACCCAGGATTTAATTAGAGATTATTTTATTCTAGTTAAAATAATTATATAAAAAAATCATTTTTATGATAATTCTAACGTTACTTAAATACTTTTTCGATTTTAAAGATTTTTAAAGATTATTAAAGATTTTCGTAATCTTTTTAAGGGTATGTTAATCTCTCAAGTTTTTTTAAAATAAATATTCGAGAAAATTTGTTTTGAACTGAAAGTAAAAAGATTCGTTTTTAAAAGATTTAATCGAACTGTGTTGTTTTGAACAAAATAAACTTGAGAACTTGACCCACCCTTTTCTTTTTGCTGTGATTTAAAATTCTTTCCAATTTAGTTAATAAGGGCATATGTTACTATATGAGCACATTTAGACAATCCGGGTTATCTAAATTTGCTCATATGGTAAGTACACATATTCTTAAAAGGTATTTATTTAGTTTAAAATGTTTTTGCAACCTCTATTATGCTCTTATATTTCTTTTCAAAGGTTGGTTTCAGATTGATAATTTTTTGCCTGAAAATGTTCGGTTTGAGTTTCTTTTTCATTCACAGAAAATTGGATTGTAGTTAGCACTGAAAAGAAAGATAAAAAACGTTCTGTACAATCTCTCGTTACCCTGTACATTCTTTGTGCTCTTTAGAAACGTAAAAATGTATCAGTTTCAAAGAATTTTCAGCTCAGCTTTGACATGTGAGTACTTTCAAAGTCGAGATTTTTAAAATATTAATGTCGAAATCAATATCTCTGAACGTAAATTCATAACGTGACTGAACATATAGAATTCCTGGATAAAATGCTTTCAGTTTGATTCCTCTTTCTAAGCTTGAAAAAAAAATGTATACAAGGGCTCTGAATAAATAATGGTGATTCAAAAAGTTCTGTTCTCTGAAGCTCCACTTCCGAGGAGATTAAATTTTCATGGTTAATCTTCTCCCTTGAGAGGGAGAATATTTTCTGGAAAAACAAATAGCGATATAACAATATTTTTGAAACAAAACTCACTGAACACATGCGCCTAATATTTTTATAAATAGTCTACAAATTTTAGTAACATGTGAGATCATAGCTCTCAATTCTAATAAACACATTTTTGTCTCAAAATTTGTTCAAAGACTATGTTTAAAAGCATTTATACTAAATAAGTATATTAGTGATACTCATACTAATAAAGGAATGGAAACAGTATTTAATGTCAGTATTAATAATAGAATACCATGAGAATTTTTTACAGCCTTTTTAACATCGTGATATTTATTTTATTTAGCTTTTTATAACACTCTTGACTTATTACTCAATTCGGAAATCGTCTTAGGATGAATACAACAATGACTGATTAAAAAATGTACCAAACAATATAAATAGAGCCGTCTTTTTTTAAGGAATTTTTCATTTGATGGAAGTTATTCAATTTAGTAAATCTCAAACTTCAAATCGTCCCTGTAATAAGAAAAAAATTGGATTAATGTGTTCACTCATTGGTGCATTCAGCCTATGGAAAATAGATTTTTGACACGACACACGTAACATTGTTGTCACACACCTGAGTTTTCTCTCGCATTATATATATTTACCTAAGTATTTTCATTTTCTGAGGATTTAAGGAAACATGGAAACATCACAGTCGAATAAGGGACGCACACAAGTGCGTTCGATGCATATCTACGGTGGACACGGTTCGAGAATGAAATTTTAATGTAGCAGTTTTGCCCCGGAACCTTCTTTGCAATTCAAAAATATTTTATTTTATATCTTAAAAGCCGGATCCATTGCAAATTTTTTTCAGGGTCTAAAATATTTTCAATTTCGGACTACATACTTTTTGAATCCCTCCCCGAAAAAAAAAATTTCAAAACTACAACTCTTGATATTACTTAAAAATCGATGCAAATACTTGAAATCTCCTGGAATGCCATGAAATATTTTTAATCCTTTAGAATCTTCTGAAATCCAGTGAAATTTCAGGCCCTGGTTTTTTTTATATAAACGACCTACTTCAGTGAAATTTTCATTAGATTTGAAGCAAGTAATAACTGAATTTGCCCTAAAGCGAATGTTTTTATTAATATTAATTGAAATTTAAAGTTAACCTTCTTCAAAGAAAATGGTCCATTACAATTTTGATCTTTGTCGAGGCCTTAATGGAAAATATAATTGCATGGCTTGAAGATTTCTACATCTAGAAAGATTCTGTAACAACCTCTTAATTTACTGGAGTGTAAAGAAAAGGAAGATACAATAATGAATCATTGAAGATTGCTTTTCTGTTCCGGAGCGACTGTAATGAAGGCGATTCGTCCTAGACAATTATTTTTATAATACATACAGGTATAAGAACGAGTCTCAGTTTCTTTTTCTCCAATTTTTAGGAGTATTGAGCGACCATTGCTCTTATGTCTTCATACCAGAAAAAGAGTATGAAAAACAAAGAAGGGCGATTTTTTTTCGGCGATTTAATTGGTGAAAATGAAGAAAATCGCTTTTCTTTTATTTGCAAGTGGCACGCGTGTGATTCTCTTTTGCTTTTTTTCTTTTTATTATTGACAGTGCTGTTCGTTGTGAGGCTGAGCCAGCATCAGTTTTGCCCAGACTGCTATTCCTTCTGCTGGCTTAACAGACATCATTCAATCCAAAAGAGCAATGCAGACTAACAATAATAGTAGCGCACAACCTGTAACATAGAAAAAATTTTCAGATCCGGACAAAGATGATAAATTCAAATAAATCTTCTAATTATGTAATCGCATGTGAGACGATGAAATTCCTAGAAATTAAGTCAGATCGCTTGGAATCCCTTGAAAGTTTAAAATTAACTAGCAACTATGATCCGCGCGCTCTGCGCCTGATTAATTTCTCGTTTTTGTACACCCTTTGCTAAAAAGGTTCAGAGGATTCAAAAAAATTTCAAATCAAAGGATTTTAAAATGTTTTAAGGGATTTCAAAAGTATACAAAATAATCGAGAATTTATAACTTTTGAAATATAGAAACTTGTAATTCCTTGTCTAATTTCAGGAATCTCTGTAAGTTTAATAAAATTCCTTAAAATCATTTTAATATCCATTAAAATCTAGTGAACCTCCTTTAAATTTCTTAAAATTACTTGATATTCCTTAAAATTATTTAATATTACCCAAAATACCATAAAGTCTCATTAAATCTCTTAAAATTCCTGAAAATCAAGTGAAATTTCGTAGAATCCCTTAAAATAACTTAATATCCCATAAAATACCGTAAAATATCCGTAAAATCCCATGAATCCCTTAGAAGTCTATAAAATTACTTAACATCCTATACAACATCTTAAAATCCCTTTAACATCCTTCAAAATTTGTGAAATTCCTTTAAATTTCGTAAAATCGCTTGATATTCCTTAAAATTCCACAACCTATCGTTATATCCCTTAAAATTACTCAAAAACTCATGAAGTCCCATTAAATCTCTGAAAATTAATTAAAATTCCATGAAATCTTGTTAAATACATTAAAATTTTTGAAAATCCCTTAAAAATTCTGAAAATAAAAATCCTTGAAATTACTTAGAATTCCCTAACAGATAAATTAGAGCAAAATTAGAGACTGATTTTCGTGGTCTGAAGTTTAAAAGGGTTGTAGTTCCATCAGGATCTCCAATTTTTTAAAGAATCACGCTCGAGTGATCAAACTCTGCTCTAATTGCAGACTACAAGTGAACCTACAGAAAAGTCTACAAATTGGGGAAAAGCAACAATAATAGTAAATTATTTATTTTCAACACATAATTACGAAATTAAAATTAATGGAATTACTAAATTTTTATGAGACTGAAGTTTGCAATGTTTACGATAAACGAAAATGAAAATCTTTTCTTTTCTCTAAAACTTACAAGATCCAAAATTTTCTGGTGCAAAGTAGTTGTATACCATCTAAAAAATAAAAAAATGACTCACCAAAGTTTCACCCCCGCGAATTTGGAAATCATATTGGGTTGTATAAAACTATTTTCCATCAGAAAATTTTGGATCTTGTATGTTTTAGAAAAAAAAACTTTTTAATTTTCGTTTATCGTAAACGTTGCAAACTTCAGCCTCATAAATTTTTGACTTACGTAAACATGAGGATAGTGTCAAAAGATACCTTATTATTTATACTCATATTCATATGCATGGACGTTTATTAACTTTATGCTCTATCAAAGTACATAGTCGGAAAAGCATTGAAAGTTGAGCGGATATTGGATCAGATTTTCTATGTGCATGCTTTTGCCCAGAGCATCCATGTTACAAAATTATATGGAAAAAAGTTTATATGATGACGTTTACGCGAAAAGTTAAAGCTCTGAAAGTTATACGGTACATGTAAATTAACATTTACAAATCAAAAGGGTTCCGTACATCACCAAATCTGATAATTAGTTCATAATGTAAATATCCATAAAATAAATATATAAATAAAAAGTACAGAAGCTTTAATGTGGAAAGACAAACAGAAATCGTACTTTATTTTTGTTATAATTGTTATTATTATTAGTTGATTATTTACACAGTCATCTTCATTTGTTATCTTTCAAGTAAAATAATAGTGATGTTATAATGCGCACACACACAAATGTGCAGTCAGAGGGACAGTAACGGTGAAATCCAACAATTCATGATCATTTTGAATATTGACTAATATTCAATGCCGAATGCACTGGCTTGGTCTCATATACTAAATAGAAGTTTGTAGAGAAAACGAATTCAATCAAATAATCAATAATGGTATATTTATTTGGAATAGTTAATACGGATTTAAAGTTCAACGGCCAATTACTATCATTTCATTTGAATAATTCGTCAAATCTGCCAATATCCAGTAATCTACCTGTTGATGAAGAACGCTAACAGATTATTTTCAAAGCTTCCGGCACTAATTTATTGTTAATTATTAAATCAACTTTTAATAAAAAATGCAATAACTTTATCACTTCGATTTAACGAAACACTTTAATTAGGAGGACGATTAAGTAGCTTTTCACTTCCGCTTTCATTTTCAGTTTCCTTTTTGGTTTTCTACTTTTTGATCTTTACTTTTTCCAAATACACGTGGATTTCAATTTAAGAAATAAACACGCGAACCGCTTACAATTCTTCGGTGACGTTTAAAACGTCAAAATTGAGATTCACATGTATTTGGAAAAAGTAAATATCAAAAAGTGGAAAACCAAAAAATGAAGGTGGAAATGGAAGTGGAAGTGAAAAGTTACATATTCCCATATTGTTCATATTTCTCGTATTCTCTCATATTACTACACATTTCTATATTCTTCATATTCCTTGTATTCCCAAATATTCCGATAAATTCTCTATATTTTCGAATATTCTTTTATAAATACATACTAGCAAACCAACACGCGCTTCTAAGGATTTTAAAAGATTTTAAATGTTAAGAAATTCCAAGAGGTTTTTAGGAATTTGTAGAGATTTTTGCGAATTTTAACTTGGATTTCAAGAGATTCATGATTTTAATGGTTTTTGTGGATTTTTAATGGATTTCAAGAGGTTTCTGGGAGTTTTAAGAAATCTTAACGAATTTTAATAAGGGATTTCGAAGGTTAATTACTTAATAAATTGCAATGTATATTTGACAATTAAAAATTCTCATATATTCTCCGGAATGAGAATATTCTCGGTAATATTCTTGAGAATTTTACCAAATTTTATATGACCGAGAATTTTACATCTCTAGGTCGACCCGTCGCTTGTTTGATTTCTCCGAATTTTCAAAATCGTTTTGAAATATTAAAAGTAATCGTATAAAAGAATTATAACGTAAGCAAAAAGAAAAGCTTTGTTCTTTACTCTAACAATAAGTGCTCTTCATCATTACCTAGAGTCGTATTGTATTCAAACGTGGTGAACGATAAACCCTACTGGTGCTTACTGGAAAGCGGATCGACTGACCTAAACATGAGTCTTTCATCGGATGATAAGGGATGACTGATGGTGGCGGATTTGATCGCGGTTCCAATCGCTATGTCTGGAAACTGGTATGTAGAGTTTGGAGGGATGAATTTTCCATAAACCATATGCTCGTGTGGTTTGACTACCTACAATGCCGATGTAATGCATTGACGAAAGCTATACTATCGGATATTGCAATCCCTTTTCACCACAAATAAGAAGAATTCAAAATATCAGATGGAGAATCAGAAGAATTGAGTTCTGCTAGCGTTCGAACATATAGTATTAGTATAATTGTTTTAAATTTGCAAAAAGCGCAAATTTCAATTAAGTTTAGTGGATTTATTTTAACTAGGAGTTGAACAATGTGAGGACCGTAGTAAAAATTGAGTCATTTCGAATGCCGCTTGCTCGTTTCGTCGAAAACGAGTGAATAACGATTCGATCGCTTGTATTTGTTCCAGTTCAATTTGATTTGAAGAATGGCGAAAAGTCGCTCGACGGCTTTAATTCATTACCCACGGTGAAGTGTTGTAAACCAATCCCAAGCGTTTGAAAAAGTATTGCGCTTACATAGTGTAGAGTGTACACATCATTAACTTCGCTCTTTATGTAAGCTCCCAGCTTTTTTCGATTAAAAATCGATTTCTTTTGTTTCAAAGTGGAAGCATTAAATACAAACATCCGGGGTCGCACGAGAGTGTTCTTTTGAGTTTATTTCACAAAGGGAATGTAGATGTAATTCGAAATACCGTACTAGGTGAAAAGATATTAGGTCCAGCTGCTAGATTTCGACCATTTTCACGTATTGGGTTCAATTACATTCTCTTAACGCCATTAAACGGACCATTTGCAAGAGTTTGTGTGGCCCTCATTTTCTCGATGTTTTCCCATGTTTATGACATCCCCCTGGAAAAACTCGAGGATAAAAACTTTCAGAACTATTAAAAAGTCACAAATACTCCTTTTTAAATAAAATGTTTGTTATTTTTATTTTAAGTGTGATGTCTCTTGATATTATTTACTGCACATATATAGGCGGCGCTAACCGAGTCCAGATTTTCCGGACTAAGGAATTCCCCAGTCTGGAATTTCAAGATTTTGAAATAACAAAAGATTTTAAAGGATTTCAGGATATTTCAAGGGATTTCTAAAAAATTGAAAAGAGTTTAAGAATTTTCAAGAGATTTTAAGGCATTTTATGTGACTTTAAGGAATTTTAATGAGCTGTTTGAAAAGCCACAAATACGCCCTTTTAAAGAAAATATTTGTTGTATTTATTTTAAGTGCATCTCTTGATATTATTTACTTTATATTATAGAAAAATTAGTTTCTCGAGCGTGAAATTGCAGTCGATATTTACTCCTTCGTTTCATTGCTCGCGTCCTTCAACTGCTTTTTCATGATCGATTAACTGATAGATCTCTCTCAACGACTGATTTAATATAAAAAAAAGAGAATCTGAGTAATGGATGGAAAAGTGTGTCTGTATTTCTATCTATATGCTACAATGAGAAGGACAGACTGTGAGTCCGTCGATTTACTCTTCCAATATCTTTGAAAGACGTGAGCCAGAAGCTGGTGGTGGTTTTGCCCTTTTTATTATATCTACCTCTTTTTCTATTTTCCTCTTCCTTTCTCTCATTCTATTCTTACTTTTTCTCTTTCTCTTTTTTTCCAACACACACACACATACACACAGTTTTATATTATCTCTTCATGCTCTTTTCGCGCGTAAATTGTGGATCTACCCTCTTGCTCCTGGGAAGGAGTTTTCTCTAAGTTTTTATTTTATTTCCCCTCTCCCTTTCTGTGATTTTCAATGCTGGATTGTGTATGGTTTAGTATGGTATCTTGAGTCCAATGATAAGTTTTGCTTCGTACATCGGATTTCATTTATGACCACGATCAATAGGTCGGACTTTATTAAACTCATCCGTCACATTGATTTTTCCACTTTTCGCTGAAAAGAGGATGGATTTTTCAGGAAATTCTAGCAGATTCAATTCGTTTTCAAGAAGGTGGGCGTGTGCAAGTCCATGGGATTCAGTGATTTGTGATTTTGCTGGAACTATCTCAAGCATCCCGACTTTAAATGTATTATTGAAAAAGACTTTAGATTCGTGAAAAGCGAATTTGTCTAGAAAAATCTACACAGTTACAAAATTTACGTTTAGGTTTAAAGTTTAGGTTTAGAATAATTTTGAAATATTTCTTACAGGTTCATCAATCAATCGTTCCGGAGTAGTTTTGACATCCCAAACTGTTTTGATTTCATGTTTGAGAAGATGCATTAAAAACGTACGGAAATATTTTTTATTTGCGTGGACCCGAAATGGGAAAATGAAATAAAGAGAGGAGACATAAATTCTTCATCGTGGAGTGTCGATTGTTGAAATCTAGAGTAGTTATATATGCCATAAGTAACATAAAACTTTCATAGTGCTCACGTTCCGAAATCTAAAGGCAATGTGTATATTCAAATTAAATTTTGATATTCGTTGACATTGATAGTCGGAATACATCTGGCAAAAACAATTTTTCATAGCGATAACTGTAACAATAAATCACGCCTGAAGTCCATTTTCAGAATATTCACGTCAGGAGTAATATTGAAAATTGTTGCAATGGTGGAGAAATTTTTAATCTTGTTATGCAATTGTTAATCTTGCATCTTATAAATCATTTCTTGTATATTAAATTTATTCTTATTGTCTCTAGAGAACTTTCCAGGATTATTGAAAGACGATATTACCAACATGTACAAAACTGAATTTCTGTGTGTGTGTTTGTTTGCCGAATAAGCGTCCACACTCATTGAAGTTATTGAAACCTAATTTTTGTAACACTTTTAAAAAAAACTTGAAATACCTTGAAATCGTTAGAAATTTTTGAAATCATTTAAAATCCCTTGGAATTGTTTCAAATTTCTTCAAATATCATGAAATCTCTTCAAATTTATTAAAATCACTATAAATCCTTTAAAATCCTTAAACTTTCTTAAAATCGCGGGCAACGCCGGATAAATATCTCCTGGTTAAATATGAAAATATGTTTTACCTAAAACTTACGAGAGTTTGTGAGAATATATGATTCCATTAAAAATTTTCGAAGAGTAATTTTTAACCCTTCGATGGCAGACTTCCTGGCGCAGCTTTTTGACCCAAGCGAAAAAGATTTCCCGCAAAGAGCCAATTTGTTTTTTTGAGTACCTGGATTTTTTTACAC
This sequence comes from Synergus magnus, assembly GCA_032275165.1. NCBI lineage: Eukaryota > Metazoa > Arthropoda > Insecta > Hymenoptera > Cynipidae > Synergus > Synergus magnus. The sequence continues at coordinate 6,324,308 of JAUESH010000024.1, forward strand.
ACTCTTGGATATTTACTTCAAAGAATTCTGTGGGTTATTTAGCTAAAAATTTATTTTAAATATTTTTCCACTTTGCAGATATTTGAAATAGAAAACGGCACTGTGTCATAAAAAACCCACCATGCCCACGAAGGGTTAAGTGCAAATATATATTTTAAAGGATTGTTAATATTTGCATATTTTTAAGATTTCAATTAGTATTTATGTTTACTTACCATTCCACCTTGATGCATCATTCAACGGCGTTTTCATCGTATAGTTATCCTCTTCATCGAAGAATACGTAACTAGCGTTAAACCCTGTACCATCCAGTCTGTCATTACTTTTGAACGTAACTCGGAAGAACTTCCGGTCGCTCTCGATATCGAACTCCTTTAATTGACCACAATGTCGAGAGTACTTCCGGTCTTTCGTTAAAAAATTGGAAAACTCGACATAGTCGCTAGCAGAGACGGAGTCACATCTGAAAATTGAAAACTTTTTCAATTTTCCTTAGAAAATAAAGTCGATAGAAATCTGGGATTGAAACAATTCAACTCTTATCATTTTAAAAAAAGGTTGATTATTGGAATTAGGTACGTTGAAAAAATAAAAAAGTATAAAACTTACAAAAGAGGAAAACGACAAAATCAATGCAGATAACTTTTGAGAAAGAATCGGATGCATAGTTACTTCATAGGTAGAATTTAATTGTTCGATAAGTAATTCAATCTTGGATATTATATGTGCGTATTACGCCATAGAATGCATACGTGAGCACACGTATGAACATTTGGTGCACCTTAGCCAGTAATCACAGCATTCCCGATTCACTAGCTACAATTCTGCGTCTCCTACATTCCAATGGCACTATTTACCCCACCAATAATGCCACATCCGGGATCCATTTGAATGGAAACGACCACCGTAGTCATAAATAGAATATAGAAGTACTCGTGTGAAGTCAAAACATTGAAAATGGGGTTTCACAATTTTTTTACCACATCTTAAAACTTTGAAGTTGGTTCACGATAATACTATTTACATTCTCATAAGAATTTCTATACATATATGATTCTTAAAAGATTTTGTATAATTTAAAAGGATTTCGAATGTTGTCATAAAATTTTAAGGGATTTCATGAGATTTTTCTAATTTTTAAAATATTTTGTGGAATTTTTAAGGATTTCATGGAA
>JAUESH010000024.1:6333998-6344940 GCA_032275165.1 Synergus magnus
AAAAACCAGAAAAATCTCTTGAAATCCCTTAAAATTATTAGAAATGTCATAAAACTTTAAAAATCATAAAAATCTCTTGAGTTCTCTTAAAATTAATCGAAACACAAAGATATTTGAAATCGCTTAAAATTCGTTTTAATCTTTAAAAATTTCAAACAATGTAAAATTTCTTAGAATTCTTAAAAATCTCTTAAAATTTTGATGAATTCCTTAAAAATTGTCAAAATCCTTCAAAATTCCTAGAAACCTCTTGAAATTCCTCTTTAAAAAAGCGATGTAACGAAATTTCTCTAAAATCTCACATACATTGTTCTTTCAAACCTACTCTCTAAATTTGAATCAACGAAATTCCGCTGATTCAGATTAAGAGAGTGATTGGCTTTTGAATGACTTGCAGTTGTAAGAAGTAAAACAAATAAATAATCGTGCGCGTAGCGCGCGTGTTGGTTTGCTAGTGATTATAAAATAAAATGATGAGAGGAAGTAAAAAATAATACAGTGAAAAGAAAAGCGATTAATGGATCTTGACTAGTAAAGTTAAAATGCATATTTTGCAGTACATACTTGATGCATGGTGTGAAAGTTCTTTAATCTGAGTTTATTTTGCACCTGGAGATTAAGTAATGTATGTACGTCGTGCTAACACAATTTGAAGATTCTTACGAAGGGTTGCAGAGCTTTAATTTATACTGCAGTATTTACGATGTTACTGGAGCTTGAAGTATCCACTTGAGCCAAACAAAAAAGAGTGTTACGTTCATGGTAAAGTACTATAGGGATGGCGAGAAGATCCTGTACTCTTAATCTGAATTAGTAAGAAGTTACTACTGAAATAGTGCCACTAATATACTATAGTAAGCATTTTTACTATCAATTAGTTTAAAAAACTACTAATTCATTTAGTAAGTAATTTAGTAAGTAATAATTGTAAAAATGCTAACAATAGTGATATATAATAATATATAATAAATAATAATTATATATATATAATAAATAATATATAATATATATAATATAATAAATAATAATTACTACACTAATTATACTATCAAGTTAAATACCCAAATCTACATGAATAAGGAATGTTATTGAAACATAAGAAGATATTTCATTTGAAGAAAAGACATGATTACTTTGATAATAACCCAAAACTCATTAAGAACATAGCCCCTCGTTATTCGTCATCCAGGACAAAAACAGCAATTTATGGATTCCGTAAATTCCGCGGAGCTAGAATTCTTGCCACAGAACTTACATACCAAGCAAACATTAATTACAATTTCTTTTATAACAGAAAAGACAAGAAAAATTGATATCGATTTACGTGTAGGAATAAGAAGGAAGAAGCGATGAGGGATTTGGCAATGTAATTAAGCCAGCATGTATAGATTCCACACATTATAGAGGTAAGAATGTTCAGACTTGGTTAAGAATTCAATTTCCTCTGAAGGGTCATTAGATCATATCTCGAGGGTGAAAATATGGCTGCAATCAAGTCACTGATTATAGAAAGCGTCCACGATTATTAGATATTATTAAAGAAACAAAGAAAATTCCTCAATATTTATTAATGCGACAAGCTTTTCTTCGAAAACAATGACATAAAATTATCCCGAATGAGAAAGAATCTTCCCTATGAGGAAAATTATGACAAACTGATCATTCTGAAAGATTATTATTAGAATTTAATTTTAAGAATAAAACCCATCAATTTTAATTAATATTACCGGAATTGTCAATTTTAATTAATTTAAATCAATTGACAATAAATATGTATTACTTAGCGTGCTCATTACCTGTGATAAATAATGGTTGATGGTCTAGTGGAACATTGTTTAATTAATGATATAATATTCGATATCGTTGAATGGGTATTAATATTCAGAAGTTCATCAATGCATTTCACTTGGTTATATCGAAATAATAAACATTACTGACAATTAGTTAAATGTATTTACAGTTTGAAATAAAAATAGAGATCATTTTAACCCTGCTGAAAAAATGATTGATAATCAAATTTAAACGCCTTTTTTATATCATATTGATTTGCTATTCAGAAGTTCATAAAAATCATGAAACAAGAACTTCCGAGCGCAGATTAAGAATTAAAGACATCAAAATATCTCACAAGTACCTCGCAAAAAGTTGATATCGCTAAAGTCTTATAGTTTGCACTTTCGTTATTACGCTTGATCATAAAAGTTCAATCGTAAGTTTTTACGATCGTAAAATCGCGCCTGCATTATATCATCAGCAAGCTACATAGAATGCTGTTTCAGGCTGAGAGAAAACTTTATATTAATCGTTGTTAAAAATATCTCCCGTCTCGGACTTCATAATACATACTACAAACTAAATGAAGCTAGAAACTCATTTTCCAGCCCAGGAAGCTGCCTTCATTAATTTCTTTATGAATTATTCGAAACAAGAGCTCACATGCAGGAATAATCTGCCGTAATTTACACTTACTAGCAAACCAACACGCACGCTACGCACACGATTATTTATTTTACTTTTTACAAATTCAAGTCATTCAAAAACCAATGAAATTTCACTGATTCAAATTTAGGGAACAGGTTTTGAAACAACAACGTATGCGAGATTTTCGAGACATTTCGTTATACCACTTTTTTAAGATAGGAACTTATAAATGAAACTTCAGTTTCCACAATTCGCAATCCTTTTTTGCATCATACACATCTATAAAAGTATGCAACACTACGAAAAATTTTGTAGACTCCTATGTACAAGAATTCCATGAATCCTCCGGCTTTGAAAGCCAGGTAGAAAGGAGTTTTTTACGCCTCAAATTCATCAGCTAATGGAAACGTGATAAAATATAATTTGAATTCGTGAGGGAAATAAGAAAGCGAAAAGCAGGGAAAATGTAAATATGACGCTTGAAGATAAGAGGAGAACTAAAAGAGGAAACAGGTACTTGGATGGGGCGGAACAATTGATCATAGCCATCATAGGACACTGCAGTGCCACTCGTAAAACATTTTCATCGATTGAAACTTGGAACCCCGACAAAGATTTCACTGGAATGAAAATCCGGAAGCCGATAAATCAGAGGTTGTAGTCAGAATTAGTTACCGTTCCATTTTGCATCCGCGTTAAGTAAGTTTCCTTCCTTCCGTCCTTCGTTTCTCCCTTTACTTGTCCCGTTATCCACTTCGTTTCCTCTTCGTTTCTACCCCGCATCCGATTCTTGCTCATACCGCACTGACTTTGCTTCTTCTATGACAAGTGAAATTGTGACATTCTCTTCTATAAGAGAACCGCAAAAATATATAAATCTTATCAGAAAGTGTGAATTCCTTATTTTATTATTTCCCTTAGTTCAAAAAAGATCTCCCATAAATTAATTCTTATGTGTGAGAGTTTTATTTGTATTTTTAAATTTATGATTGAGTCACTTTAAGCACTTTTGAGTCGATTTAACAACAATTGCATCTCGAATTCCAGGGCAGAAGCTGCAGATAAATTGTAAAAAGGATATTATTTACATTTATGATATTTCATTCAAACTCAATATTGGATTTCTATTCGGAATGTGTTCCACTGCAATATGTGGACAGCTTTATTTTTTAATAAATATATGACTATCACGAGATTTTCATTATATGTCAAACAATAAAAATATTAAAAGTTAAACCTTGAACATGTTTTGCATAAATCTGGCTTTTAATGCACAAAATATTGCACAAAAAAAAACTATTCTGATAAGTTTTTGAAAAGCTTAGGAACGTTTTTTATTCGAGCTCAATACAAACTTGTGAAAAGTACCTATGTACATTGTACATACTCCAAGTCCCGATTTATGGAAGATAAGGAAATTCACGATTTTGATTGTCTAAGAACATCTATCATATCTTTATTTAATCTTAACAGTAAGACAATAGAACTTATTTTCCTCCCTCAAGTTTGTAATCCATTGACTTTGACATTTTCAGAATTGATGTAAATTGGGAAGAGCCTTGTTTTGTGCTGCGAGCATAGTTTGTATTAGAGAAGAAGGCTCTCTATTGTTCTCGTTTCTCAGACTTGATCAATCGTTCGATCTAATTCCTAACCTTATTGTACAACTTCTCCGAATCCCTAGTGAATTTTCCATCCACCGCAAATTAATCAAGGTCCCGCAGTACCCACAGAAAAAAAAGAAGATGCTATGCAGGTCGATTCGGTGTTCTGAACTCCTCTTTATCCCTGAAACTGACTTCGGAAGGAGGTCTAATGAAGTAATGAATCTGATCTGATCTTTTAAAAAAGGATGATAGGATTTCAAGATTCTTGTACTTCAACGAATCCAATTGATTTACGAAGATTTAAATTTATAATTTAATTTAATATTGTACTGAATGAATAAGGTCGATTGATTGGAGGAACTGGTCGTCTATAAAATATCTTTCTTTATAATATTGAAACAGCAATATTGCACTACAATTAACTTTAGATTGCCACTTTCTAATTTGTCTTTCCATAGTAGTATTTCATCCAACAGAGAAACAGTCCGCATATGTATCAAACTCTAATGAACATTGGTACCCGAATCAGAATGCTGAGTCAAGTACAGACTACAGATACTAGCTGCTTAAGTCCTCGAGTTGGAATGAGACTTAGAGGCAAGATGCGAGCCCCAAATGGCATTCAAATTAATGTCTACAAACTTCGACTCTAAATTATTAATACTGCTACTCGGTCTGCTGACTCGGTTGTCCTGGGCTAAATGCGCTGTTTAATTAGGAGAGTCCGCAATCGTTAGTATCACTTGAATTACCAGTGTGGACGTGAAACCAGTGACCATTGTAAAATTGGAATGTCCTGGGCATATGTGCTCATGTTATTTACATGACAGTAATTTTGTTTCAAGCACACCCTAGTCACACGAGAACTATCTGCAATTTACCTACAAAACATAATCAATTCTTTAAACCTTCAGCGTCAAAGCTAATAACTGTAATTCCAACTTTTCTTCCATCATTTTCTTGAATAATAAATGGCTTAACGACAAACTCGGAGAGTCCTCTGGGGAAGACAACCCTATCTCGAAACTAGGAATTGATCACCATAAGTGATTTTCTTCCGTGGGTATAACCTCTGAGCGCATTTGGAATGCTTCGTTCCTCTGAGAATTTTGAGGCGACGTCTCATGAATGCAAATTAAAACGTTTGCTCTCTTTCTCACACCCAGTCCCATTCACCATGGGAGCCTGCATTTTCTTCCCCGCGCTTATGAACGCTGTCCAGCATTTAATGATATTGCGCATGAAAGCAATATCGACTCCCTGACATCACACAAATTAAAATACAATCTGTTGCAGCGATTTTGGATCTCTAGTCTAATATAGAGACTTAATAGATTCATAACTGATAGATATAATTTTACTCCTTTTACCACTTATAGTTAGGAGATGTTTCTCAATAATTAATTTAATAATTACTAGTAGCAAATTGTATAACAATACTAAGTTAACTTTACGTAACTTCCTATTTCGAATCTAGTATTGCTGATTACAGAAGTCCTTTCCATGCCCGTCAAATTCAATTAAAGCTGGTTGAGTGTTCCCACTCGTACAAGTGCAGAATAACAATTTTCCTAACACAATACTCGATGTTATGATAACATATTTTAAAAAAATAAATGCTTGAGCTGATTTTTTTTAGTGGTAAGTGATAATCCTATCTTAAAAAAGTGAGGTAACGAAATATCTCGAAAATCTCGCATACATTGTTGTTGCAAATCTGATTGGCTTTTAAATGACTTGAAGTTTTAGGAAGGGAAAAAGAATAATCGCGCGCGTGTTGGTTTGCTACTTGTATAAAATAAGGTTTCTTTAGTAGTAATGGCCAGTACGAGTCAAGCCGTATACTACAATTATTAGTGATAAGAGGTACTTATAGTAAGACAAGTATCGTTTAGTAGTAAAGGTCAGTACGAGTCAGACCGTATAATACAATTTTTAGTGATAAGAGGTATTTATAGTAAGACATGTTTTGTTTAATTGTAGTGACCAGTAAAAGTCAGGCTGCATTAAAAAAAATTAGTGGAAAAGGACCATTATAGTAAGACGAGGTTTCGTTTAGTAGTTAAGGTCAGTACGAGTCAGACAGTATTATACAATTTTAGTAGTAAAAGCCGGCCGCACTATAATAACCAATTCGTTCAGTAGTAGTGGCCAGTAGGAGTCAGACCTATTTGGTGTGACCAAACTTGCAGCGCGACCATTCTTATACTGCGGTAGACAGGTTGCCTACACAAAGGCGAGCCAATAGCGTTCAGAATAGTTTTTGAAAGAGCTTCATAGTATATGTAGATGTCAAGTGGTGCAAATAGAATTTCCTCCTATCCCTTCCCTTTTACAACTCAAGCAGCAAAGACCTGGTTCCTCTCAAAATTCAGAATTTCAAACCTGAATTTGTTTTAATTTTTGCAATTTGAATTTCAAATCATTTTAAATTCAGCCTACAACCTGCAAATTCTGTATGTCGACGCTTTGAAAGAAAATATTTTTCAATCTCAAAATATCCTTGCTCGCTACATTAGTTCTCTATTATTTGAAATATTACGCTAGCCTGATAAATAATTAGAGTAGTTTTTTATTCGATTTTTTTTGTTCTTCAAATAAAAACATCGTTGAAACGTGGTTTTCTATAAAAAATATGTATTAAAGATAATCCTCGTGGTCTTCACTCTATGCAATGAAAAAATTACGAATAAAAAGCTCGAATTTAAGCTACCAAATACTCATGCAACATTCATAACTTTCAACCCCATCGTTAAAGTGCCACATCTCCTCTTAAATCCTTGTCACATGCCGCCTGAGTTTTCTAAAATATGATACCATGGAGAAAGCCGCGAGACAGCCAAGCCCAGCATGAAAAATCTGAAAATATCTTCCCATGATCGACTCATAAAAAGTACATTCTCTTATAAATGTTTGTAATTTCACTGGGCGCTCAATATGGAAATTGCAGGTGTATTTCAATTTAAATTAATGCGCGCATATATCAAACTCTAAAACTCGAGCCGTAACCAGCAGGAGCTTCAGCTTATTTTTACGATCCTTAAAATAATGATTGACCAATGAAAAGGTATTAGAGTCTTTTTAACTACGTTTGAAATTCTCCGCGTTTTTTATAGTCAGGTTTATTAATACACCATAAACTGCTAAAAAATTAAATATAAACTAGCACGGAAAAAAATTTTTCTTTAAATTATGCATTTATATCTGTAGAATAGCAATGTATATACAAGATATAGCTTCTTAGATTCAACCGTATCCCTAAAATACCGATACTGAAATACAAAAAACAAACGCCTGTTTTCATCATTCACATTGCTGAATTACATATAAAAATATTTACGGTATTAATTTTGTATTCATATAACTTAAATGTATCTACATGAATTATGTATAAAGAAACTGCCTGAACATAGCAATATAAAAGATATTGCTGTTCTAAACAAATATTCACTTATTTTAAGTATCAGTATCCCTAGTTTTGATACTTATTATACATTATTTAGAGGTGTTTTTTTATAAATGAAGCACTCTTTATTATTTTTTTCCGTGAGCGATGTATTTCATTTGTATTTTATTTGTATTTGTAACTTTTTTGTTACAGCTTCTACCTGTGATATGGTGTTTACCAGTGACACTACTAAATCTGGTGTGGTGACATCACCAGGTTATCCAAATCCGTATCAATCAAGAGTGCGATGTAACTATGATTTCAAGGGGAGAGGGAAGGAACGAGTTCAAGTGATATTTCAAGATTTCAACCTTTATCATTCTTCGGAAAGTACAAAAGAGTAAGTAGCCATATACAAAGCACTTGAATTTCTCACACAATTAGATTATTTGAATGATATGCAGGGCTGCCACAAACTAATGTACTTCAAAAAAATGTCAAAAGTGACTAATTTTGAACAAAAAAAAGTAACTAAAAGTAACTAATTTCGAATTTATTTTTATTTAATTACACATATATTTGATCGGCTTGCTTAGACATGATTAGACAAAATCAGAAAAATCTCTTGAAATCCCTTAAAATTATTAGAAATCTCATAAAATTTCACAAAATCTTTTAAAGACCATAAAAATCTCTTGAGGTCTCTTAAAATTCCTCGAAATTGCACGAAAACATTGGAAATCGCTTATAATTTGTTAGAATCTCTTAAAATTTTTAGAATCCTATTAATATTATTCCTAAAAATTTCAAAACATTTAAAATCCCTTAAAATTTCTTAAAGTTCCTAAAAATCTCTTAAAATTTAACGAATTCCTTTAAAATTCCGCGAAATATCCTAAAACCCCTTAAGATGCTGGGAAATCTTATAAAAATCCTAAGAATCTTTTTAATTTCGTAAAACCTGCTCTCGAAATTTGAAACAGCGAAATTCCGCTGATTTAGATTAATAGAGTGATTGCATTTTAAATGACTTGTAGTTGTAAGATGTAAAACAAATAGTCGTGCGCGTGTTGGTTTACTAGTTCCTTTAAAAAAGTGACTAAAAGTGACTTAAGTAACTATGTAGCAGCCCTAATAATATGAATTAATAAGAAAGCGATAATATACATTTATTCACTGAGCATTTTGAGGTCGAAAATTTTTCAAGACCATAAAATAATGCTTAGAATTCATGGCTTTTGAAAAGTCGACCACGATTTCAATAAAATGGGGAGCGCATAGCAGAGAGAAGAAACTTCGAAATTCTTAAAATACTCGCCTTTGACTCGCTCCCATTGGCACACTCGTTGCCGAAATTCGATCACAATTTTTCAAAGAAATGTTTCTTTGCCTTACAATATTCTTGAACACTTACCCGAATACAGAGAGAAAGTATATAAATATCTTGACTTTCAATCAGAAAATCATCCTGATAAGATTCGAAACTAGAAGTGAGAAATCGTCAAAAGTGCATTTTCCAGGAATATACGTACACAGAATTGAAAATGAAACCTGCGCTTATTTTGTATTTTTTCCAACTAGCCTGGTTTGGAAATGATAGAAATGAAGATTTTATAAAAATTCAAGTTTGACTGAAAGGTGGACTCTCGGATAAAAATGCATTAAAAATGATCGTTTGAGATACTTGTTAACTAATTCAAACTGTTGAGGGAATTTGAATGCGTTACCGCGGAAATAAAAAAGTAGGAAGTGTGCATAATTGACTACCACTCTAGCCGTCGACGTAAATTAGTCTTTAAATTAAAAAGTTAATTGAACAGGCAATGCGGAAGAAGCAATTTCATCTTCTTTTTATGCGCAACATTTCAATTTAAAATTTGTATAGCTTTCGAAAGTTGTTGTTTATTACAAAAAAAATAATGGGAACATACTTTTTTACTAGCAATATGTACACCTTTTATTGGGGCTAAAAAAGCAACATGTGAACACTTTGCTTAATTAAAACTTCGTTGTCTTTAAATTTCAACGCGCCATTGGAATTTCTATTCGTACTAGAATGCATTCCTTCACTAATATCCCTGCATGCTGCAGAATACGAAGTTGAGATGAAATCAGCAACCTGATTTCCCTGCCCAATTTGGTTCCAATCACTCGAGTACTCCAGTGAAAATTCTCCATTCAATCAATGTACGGATGTTTATTCCTGCAAATACACGCAATTGCAGGTACAGGCAGGAGATATCACTATTCCTGAATAAGAGTCACAATGCATGAATACGTGTGCTTCAACTCATGAATGTGCCCGAGGGAGATGCATCTGGAACAATATAATACTTTCCCTGAATGCAATCACTATCTTCTTTGATGTGCCTGTTTTTCTGATACGCAAGAATTTCTGAGAAGACTCATTTCATTTCAAAATTCAATAATAAAATCAGCAATAAAATTTCTTTCATGAAGTAAAGAATATGATAAAAACACTCAAAATATAAATTGACTTCATCTATGGAGAAAGTGGATTTTCCTAAACGAAAAATAATATGTATAGAAATTCAATGAATGTATTGAACTAATGAAAGGAAGTACCTATACAAAAAATTCGATATCTTTGAATGCTTCTTTTATTAAATATACATTAAGGAAATAAAAGATAGCAACCTCGAGGCTTTTCTTCTAGTATTAAAGTCAAATCAACAGAGATTAAAGTTTATTCAGCTGTGATATTTTTGCTATTCAATATAATCATTGACAGTGGCAATACTGCTCGTCAATCGAACCTGAATATTGTTCAGAATATGAAATTTCACATAAAGTCAAGTTTCAACAGTTTGAAAATTGTATCGAGATTTCCTCGCGAGGTCAAGCGCAAAAACAATTCCAATTATAGGACGGCAGACTCGATTTGAAAAGCAATTGTTTCAGCAATGTCAAACAAAAATATAATTTACGATTCTTAAAATTTATTCTAAAATTTCTGGAAACTGAATATCTAATGAAAAACTCTTTTCTGATTGTTGCTTTAGATGTGAGAATGTGGATTCATTAGCGGCCTACGTCTACATAGATGGAAAGCCTGAAAAAATTGATGCCTTTTGCGGGGAAATGCAACCTCGTCCACTAATGAGCAACGGGCCTCGATTGCTTCTAGAATTTCGAGGGAAGGAATCTTCCCGGCATGTTAGGGGGTTCAAGGCTATGTATTTCTTCACTGAAAGTAAGTGTAATAAAGTCCTTTTTATTTTTTCCTTTATTATCCTATCTTAAAAAAGTGGTGTAACTTGAAGATAAAAAAAGAAAAACACAAACTAACGGCTCCCAGAAACCTCTTGAAAACCCTTAAAAACCCACAAAAACCATTAAAATCATGAATCTCTTGAAATCCAAGTTAAAATTCACAAAAATCTCTAAAAATTCTTAAAATTCTCTTAGAATTTCTTAACATTTAAAATCTCTTAAAATCCTTAGAAATCTTATAAAATTCCATGAAATCCTTAAAAATTCCACAAAATATTTTAAAAATTAGAAA
>JAUESH010000024.1:6394095-6405701 GCA_032275165.1 Synergus magnus
CATTTCCCTGACATTTCCCTGATTTCCCTGACAAACTTTTTTTTCCCTGACATTTTCCTGACTTCCCTGACATGTGGCCACCCTGATAAATATTAAGAGAATGAAAACTGGAATTTTACTGTGATCTGAAGTAAACGCCCTGTTTTTTAATTATATTCCCGGTCATTTTCCAATCTTTTCGGGTTCCCGGCCAAGTCACCACCCTGGTTATTTAATTTGTTAAAAAAAAAAAAAATTAAGTAGGCACGCTTAAAAAAATTCCCTGATTTTGAAAAAATTCCCTGACATTTTCAGGTTTTCCAGGGTGGGTAGACACCCTGTAAAATATGGTAACTACAATTTGTGGTTGCTACAACCACGATTTTGGTTGTCACAACTACAACAATTATGTGGCAGAAACCACAATGTGTCAACTATTATTAAATAGTTGCCACAACCACATGTGGTTTTCTGTCAGTCAAAATCGTGGTTGTGGCCACTGCAAATTAAAAGTTGTGCCATTTTTAATCGAATTTGATTTTACCAAACTCTGTTATACTTATTACTTATTATTATTCAAATTGAGGTGATGTTTGTGTCCGTAAAACATTTTTTGAAAGAAATCTTTCATATGACTCCATTCGCGAATTGAATTATTTTGTTCTTGTGCAACTGCACAAATCGCAAAGTGCAATTAATCGGCCGATGGCCACTCTTGAACGTATGCCAATATGTGCGTATTTCGTATGAGTGAGAAGGTAACCCCGCAGAAGCAATTTAAACATGCGTCAAACTGAAAACATGCTGTCAGGTCTAAGTATGCATGTTTCTAGTTGATTCATCATTTTCATGCAAAACGAACTTTTCCATAGTGCTATGTTTCAATAATTTTCTCACGGAGAAAAATGGATATTCAAACTTAACATCCAGATAGTCAAAAAATTGAATTACAAATATATTCATCCTAAATATCTAGATATTCATCCTAAACATTTAGATATTCATCCTAAGCATATAAATATTCAGCCTAATTATCTCGTTTTTCAAACTTAGTATCTGGATATTGAAATTGAATATCTTAGATAGTTGGTCACCTATTTGAGTATCTAAGATATTGAGGGTGAATATCCAGATACTTAGACTGAATATCTTAGATGGCTGTCACATAGTTCACTATCTAAGATATTATTAAGGTTGAATACCCATTTTTCTCCGTGTAAACAGATTTTATCTCATATACATCATTTAACTACAAATTGGATAAACTAAATGCAATTTGTAAATCAATAGTTTCTTGGAATTTTATTTGCATGGAGCATTAAGTGTTTTTCTCCTTAGGGAAGAGCTTTCTATAAATCGTGAATTCTTGTGAAGTACCTTGGCAGAAAGTAAGTACATCCTTTTTGTTTTAGGTAAATACGTGTCAATGGTGTCGAATACGATTTCTCTCGAGACAAATTCAGTAGAGTCGATCGTCGATATTCAAATTAGCTTGAGCTCACGATTCAAAAGGATCAGTTTCATGCATTGAGCTCGGAAAAAGAGGGTCGATTTTGAATAAAGTGGAGAAATGTTTCGTGCTCATGTATACAAATATCATCGGCAAGAAAAGAAATTGCTTCCATTTTTAGTCTGGGATTCAAAAAATGTCAAATGTTATATATATAGAGCAAAAGACGAATTCTTACGTTAGAATCTTTTATAAAATTCTTTCATCTTGAAACATTCCCAGGTATAGTAAGAATATCTGAAAGAAAGGAATAACGATACAGAAAGCTGTTCTAATACCTTACTATTGTATGTATTCTGTTCAATTTCAGGCAAGACTCTGCTTCTGAATTCGGAGTCGGTTTATGACACTGTTTTTGTTTCGGAAAAATGCACCGATGTCGACAATAGTACTCGTTATAAAAAAATAAACGCAAGAATGAAACTGGGCGCTGAAATAACATTCTTTGCTTACGCCAGACTCTTGTCTTCCTTTTTATTCCTTGATATTTCTTTTTATTCTCTTCTGCCACAGAAGGAGCTTCACGGGATCCTTTTACTTTCAAACACAAATGCGACGCATGTGCACCATAGTAGAAATGAAATTTATTTCTTCTGTGACATGCGAAATGACGGTGTGGTTATTTATGGATACGATTTTGGCCAGGAAGAGCAGGAGGCAGAAAACGTATGACCTTTACTATTTCCACATGAGCTATATCGAAATCTGAGCTTTAGAAACTGTGCTTTCATAAAAATGACGCAAAGTGAGGAAAAATTACAACTTTCGGTTAGGAAAGTTCTAGAGGTCTATTTTAAATAAGATGTTATCAGAATAGAGACTGATTCTACTAATGAACGGAACAATAATTAATCATTCGCGAAATACCTCTTTTAAATTTATTTCATTTCTCTGTGAAATATTATGAGATACTAAACATATTATTTGAAAATATATAAAAGCTTTCATATGTAAAGTGAATATCATATTTGTAGCTTGAGTTTCGGAGGTATTATATACTGAAAATGATAACCTCCGTGTAATGGTAGCTTTTATATGCATGCACCGAGAAAAATATATTCTTCGTTTAAGCGGATTCCTCTTCTTCTGATGCAATTTTTCCTCTACAATATGGTATCTAAAGTATTCTCTTAATTTGAGAGGATTGTTCTCTTTTAGAGAAGATTTCTCTCAAATGAAGAGGCTTCTGTTCTTAAAAACAGAGGATAATACTAATTTATAGAGGAATATTATCATTTTGAGAGGAAAATGTGAGAGGATTCAATAGAGGAATTATTCTACAAAAAGAAGAATCAATTTTTCTCGGTGTGCAGCGACAGATGTTTATCATTAAAATTTTAGTTTTGCTAATTGAAACCAAAGGTAGGCACGTATTAGGCGACTAGCTAAATTCGCGGTGACATCTAATTATACTGATGTACAATTAGTAATCGTAATTAAAAAATACTTTTGCAGTACAGCTTACGGCTATGCATTTAAAATTTGATGCACGTTTAATAATTTTACACCTCTAGTAAAAAGTAGGAATTAAAAAAAGATGTAAATCGTAATTCCCTTTCGCTTCTATCTTCTCATTTAATTTACCGTAATATTTTTGCAGCTGCTCACCGCTTTATTTTATAGTAAAGGATGGAGAATTTCAGGACAAGTCGCAGCCGACTCTCTGAATATTGAAAAGATTTACTAGATTAGAGTAGATCGATAAAATGAAACTTAATTTATTCTTTTCCGGAAGACTTAGCTGAAAGAGGAACGATTATCAATAATTTTGTAGTTACTTTCATCGCTAAGTTTGCAAGGTTTCCAATTTTCCAGACTCTTTGTGATGAGTTTACAGAGATGTAATTTCCAGTATCTTTTTAAATATGAATTTATGTTGACCTTTGAGGACCCTGTTTCAAATGTACTTTCACCTAATTATGTACTAAAAGAATAATTATCCTTTTGCCAAAAGAAAATGAGGATCCTCAGTAAAAGGTACTTTCTATAATGTCAATTTTGTCAGTTTTAATGAGATTAATGAAAAGAAAATCCTTTGAAAATCCTAACGTATGAGGGGAATTTAAAAGTGAAAAAATAGCCAAAAGGGTGGTTTAGATTTAAATTTACCATTTGGGGACGGTTGATTTCCTGAATTATTTGCATGGTATTCACTGTCGGAATTTGTTCAGAGTTGTAGATTCGCATAACTTCTGACAATAAATTGAACCGCTATGAGAATGAAGACATAACATTGCCGGTGCAAATCACGTATCATCTTTAGTCTCCGTTATTGAACAAAATAGGAATGTCGATAATTTTCAATAAAGGACAGACACAGCGATTCTCGAGAGGTCGGCTCCTTCCACTGAACTGAATCCAGAGAGCATCAGAATGCGTCGAGCTTGAAATTAATTCCTGACGTGGAAAAATTATTCCGTGAAATTCTATCTTCTCTCGAAATATGCATTTTCCTTTTTACGATCCGCGACAATTTTTCAGTTTTGTCGATATGCATTGGGAACTAACTTCAATTACCCGATGACGACTGATTTTCTGATACAATGTCCAACTTTCAAGTAATTGTATTGTTTTCCGATTTTGTTCTGCCATTTTTGTCCGTTACAATAATAAACGTATTTTATTTATTATTCTTGTGTATCTTTATAATCATCAAAAATATAAATTTGTCCCAAATGAGAAGTTTCTTCTTTTTTTAATAAAATAGTATTTGGTTCTAGTATGGCAAACCTGTCCTTAATTTTTTAAATTATAAAAACTTGCAACAGAGAATTTACTATTATAATATGGAATTAAATCTCAAAATTTTTTATTGTAGAATAAATTATTTAAATCCTCAATATAATATTTGAGAAGAGAAATTTGTATTTTGCCACAATGACAACAACTTTTGTGTGAAAATTCTACAGACCCCAAAATAAAGCCGAACAGTATGGACATTTTTAGTCCATTTCTCTAAAATCAGAATATATCAGGTAATTTAATTTCAATTTTCGTTGAATTTTTCTCCTTTTACTTATCCGTTTTTCTGACATATTAATTACTCCATCTTATCTTTATCCTTTTTATTTTCCAGAGTTTATGATTTACGAAAATTGTAAGCTTTTAAGGAAAAGAGCTAAATGTTTGATATCTACAAAATTGCCAGTATAAGGTGTCTATTTAATAAATTTTAGAAAATTAGTTGGTGCTTGGAATTATTTTGAAAGCTCACAAGTTAATGTGCTTTGTTGTATATTGTATGAGTGAAATAGAGGAGCTTTCAAGAGTAATTCTGCAAACAGCGAGCAACTAGGATCCAAATGATGAGTAGTTCTAATCAAGGCAGCCGTGCATCCCTACGTTCAAACCAGTCAAAGTGGAGTCGATGGTCTGTTCCTGCTCGTTCACGCGGTAAGGGATAGTTTAATTACTTTGTCTGGTACCAATCCCATTCGCAAAACATCAACAGTATACGTTCTGAGCTGAATAATTGACATATATATGTCACACAGTTTATTGAAAGTCGAAGCAAGCTATTCGTAGATTATGCTTTACCATATGCTCAAAGCTTAGCAAACATGACAGGTTTGACATTGGAATTTGAATTTGATTCTATCAAATTGATTAAACTTGATGCAATTTAGAGTTAGAAAATGATTGAGATTATTCAGATTTTAAACATGAAAAATAAGAAAGGCTGTCTTAATTCTGGTTTTCTTTGAAAAAGTAAAGCACTGGTTTTTGGACAAATGTGGTTTAGTTTCAAAGGATCAGGATACATAATTGCTCTAATAAATGACGAATTGATCAGATGGTAATCCATCCATTATAGGAGGAATTGATTTTCGTACGTGTTCTCACATTCAATCACGATCGTTAAATCACTGAGAACATTTATGCTGGAGCCAAGGCTACATCTACATTTGCTCCTTACACAAGCCCTTTGAGTAAATACTCCTTTTGTTTGAAGAGGATTAGTACTTCCATTCAAACATTATGGGACTTGAAATCACATTTAAATGTTTTTGAAGAAAACATTCATTCTGCTAGGTATTCATTTAATCTTGTTTATATTTTTACTAGCAATGTTACACGTACGAGAAACATTGTGTTATCATAAATGTCAAACTAAAATCACCAACCTAACCTTTTCTGTATTTTCAAATGTCAACCATCTGTATTATGAACAATTATTAATAAAACGGAAGAATTAAAAAACCAACGGAAACGCAGCAATTTAAATATGAACGGACGGACAGAATACATTATGAAGCCAACGTATTTTTATATATATGTATATAAATCCTTAAGGATTTATATATTAAGGAATTTTATGAAATTTATTGTAATTTTCAGAAATTTTAAGGGATTTTACCAGTTATTGGGGTTTTATAGAATTTAGGGAATTTTCTGGAAATCTTAGAAAAAAAACACAAAATGTGGAGTAATATTCCCCAAAAGTGTTTTAGGAATTTTCTTTACTAAATTTTTGGGGAAATTCCGGAAAGTTTGCGGAAATTAGCGTCCCAACAATTTTAGGGAAAATTCCCGAAGACATTTTTTACAGTGTGTTTAGAATCCTCTGAATCTTTTTGGCAAAAACGAGAAATTAATCGCGCGCATAGCGCGCTGATCATAGTTGCTAGTTAAATTAAATTCTGTAACAAATCTGTTTTGTTTCTGAGGCGACCGATTAAAATTTTAAAGATTTAACTTCTTTAATTTCATGAAATGAAAGTTGCTGCACCTGAGTGTATCCGTACGTTTCCACAAGTAAGTAAAATTGAATAATGAGGAACGAGAGTGACTGTTCAGACGGAATTAAAATTGTATTTCTGAACCGCTACTGCAGATTTTGTTTTTAAGTTCATAACGTTCCATAGATATGCCGCTGAATAGAACTAAAATGAAGAGCTCGACCCTTTGTCTGAACTGGCAGGGGTTCCAGTCTAATTAATTTTCGTCCTTTCCGTTTGCAGATCCACGGATGGAAATGTCACTCTGACTTGTCTGAGTCACCGAGGACTCTAATCTCGGTCATCCATTGCACACGAACGATGCCTATCAACTTTATTCATATACCTGTCGGCGGAGTTATATTATCAAGAAAAAGTTCACTAAAAAAAATAGTGAGTGAAAAGTGGTTTAAAAAATTAAGATAGCTTAAGTTATAAGTGGATAAAGAGAGTCTACATAATTTGTTCACGATATATAATACATACAATACGCTTTTTAGGTGTAAAACAAACTAGTGAAACGTGAGCAGCCAACTAGAAAATCAGATTCGTAACTAATTAAAATGTTATTGTGGAGAATAAGTAGTTTAATGGCTGCTTGAAATTGTACGTGCGGTGAGTTCGTAGAGCATAGCTAATTAAATTTAGCTTCTCATGATTATAAATTTTAGGGAATTGCTTCTTATCTCTTGCATATTTAAAAAAAAAGGGGTTTTAAATTTATTTTAAGTTCAAATGGACAACTGAGGGAAAATTACGAATGATCACCAATCTGAGTGCTAGCCGCGCTTGAAAGTGCTTAACATTTGTGATTTCACCTGCATCGATAATTCTTTACAGTTACTGCCATCGATCATGTAAAAGAAAATATTTTTAAATGAAGTTTTGGATCGTGGATGAAGTATATATGTATTTGAGAATGTAAAACAGTATAATATTTAGAAAGTGAGTGTTTTACGACTGTGTTCTAATTAAAGCTTTCAGGCGTCATTGGAAATTGAATGAAGAGATGTGGAATGGGGAAAGGGCGTGACTTGTTTTCTTTGGGCTTTTAGTTGAACTTATCTCACCATCAGCAAGTGCTAGCGAGTCTATATCATATTCTAAGAGCTCTAGGACATGCGGGGCTGCAAACACGATGATAGTACCCTGCAGGCATGTTACGGCAGGACAGTGAATTCACGATGGAACATAAGCATGTTGGTTCAACTGCTTTCTGTATCCCACTATCAAGTCCATTCAACCACCTCGTTTATTTCCATCCTCCAGGTATCTTGATCTATTCATGCATTTTGAATGGGTGCATGCATTTTGTAGTACGCACTGAATGCGAGCTTTGGAATGTCCATAGAAGCACATTGTAATTAAGGAATTTTTAATACAGAAGTAGGTGAAAAAATCTCACTTGTAAAGATATTTTACTGACACTTCAGGCTTATAAGATAAACAAAGGTTGTTAACACCTGTTTTAAAATCCTGTTAAACTCTTGTAAAATCGATTAGTGTACATTAACACAAAAATAATAGTGTACAACTATCGAAAAATAAATTGTCAGTTATTGAGAAATTGGAACTAAGTTACATTAGAGTAACAAACTTTATATTGCAGTTAACTAAGTTGCCATAACTTGTTTCAGTTGAAAATTTATCACTAACTTCATTACTTGTAATAGGCGACTCTTAACACTATTTTAATTATTGTCTGAGAATATTAAAGCTAATTTCTAAAATATAATTTTAAGGGAGGATTTCATATTGTGTTCATGTTTCTAAAAACTGAAAAATTTATGAGTATATTTTAATATGTATTTATTATTTTTTCCTCATTAGGGTTTAAGTAGAGAAGGAAGTTTGAAGACAAACGTTTTAAGCGAATATTTCCGAAATTCGATACAGAAGTACATATGCGAGGGATTTTCATCTGAAAGGATTATATTCAATTATGTTTGAAATTTCAGATTTTGTAATATTGGATTTATGTCACTGGCAGTAAAATACACCAATTCGCAATAACGTGAATGGGATAAGAGGAAATAGCAGATATTCATGATTATATATTTTACTCTTGGATTGTAAATAATTATTAACTTCAAGCAAAAGAGCTTAATTATAGTAATTACGATTGAATGCAGTTCTTTCGTCATAAAAGATAACTTATTTTACCAAGTCAAATCTTGAGATTGCTTTGAAGTTTTAGTTTTTGAATAATTAAGTCGGCGGAATAATAATCCTTGTAAAACGGAATGCTAAGTTGTTTTACTCAAGGGACGAAGGAAAGCATGGTGGATTTCTTGTGTTCTAAAGGGTTTGCTTGTCGAGTGTTTCCTCCTCCTACAGCTCAAAAATGCATTACCTCAAAGTGCTTCTCGCAAAATAAAAGCATCTCCGTGTCAAATGGTTCAAAGGTTAAAGTAATAAAATTAAGCAACGACTGGTGAGCGTCAGTCATAATTTTTACTCCCTGCTTTCGTGACTAGAAAACCGCTAGGTGAATTAAATTTCAAATTATAACAGATTATTAAAAGTTATAAGTATAAAGAAATAAGTATTATAATGCTTCTAAAAAGCTCTAGTTCCATTTATCATATATATATATATATTCACTTTTCTTGCTATATCTACTTATCCCATTCTAAATTATTCCGTTCCCTCAGTTTCTCTTGCAAATTAAGATCCTTTCTGAAAGTTCCTTGGATCGAAATTTTCATGCCTTTAAAATGAGATCAAATTCGCCTTCTAGTGAAATTCAAATTTTCATGTAAACTGCAAATAGATGATAAAATTATCATACAAAATGTGGTATCAACTATATGAGAAAGACATTTTCCCCTTTGAATTTTCAAAATTTTATTATCTTCATTATTTTCCAATGAAAAAAATTGTCTGCGTCGATCTAAAAATTGTGCACTATAAATATTACCTTTGCCTTCTCCTCGAAGTGCACCAAGTATCATCGAAGGGGTACATATTAGCCACAAAAAAGTGCACAGGAACATCATTAGCACCCTTGTGGAAAACTTCACTTTAAAGTGCTAGTTTAAGGATTCGTAGCACAACCGCGTTCAGCTTATCGTTCCACGTTCACAGTTTTTTTTCACCCTCAGTGATATATGCGAGTTTACTTAAAGTCCCACATTACGAAGTCCTGGTGCAGTGCAAAAGAAGACATAAATTTATGAAAACTGACGGAAGGATGTTATCGAAATGAGAAAAATAAATTTTTTTTAGGAAAATAATTCATTTTCAAAGTTATTCCACTTCTTATAACTCACAATTTTTATTCGTCGACAAATGAGTCTAATTCATTTAAGTTCATTCATTTTATTTCCTTTCAAGACGGAGAGATTAAGGCAATTGAAAAACGTCCAAGTTGAGCGTTTTTCGATCTTAATAAGGAGTCATAAACTGAAGCCCTTGGACTGAACAATCAAGCGATAGCGCTGAAATTGACTGAAAGCCAAGAATAACAACTAGACTCGATAAATTTAAACTCCAGTTTCAAGAGAAGCCGTAAGCTATTGGAACTGGGAGCTATGAATGATTGGCTCTAGGAAATTGACTATGCACTTTGGTTAACCCTCCACTGGTCAACGCTAATAAATCGTTTGCCGGTACTTCTATCGATTTGTATGTATTAGCAAATATGGTAATTTTATATTCAATTTTATCATAATTTAATATATTCTCGATAAATTTCATCAATTATGATTTTATCGTTTCTCGCTTCTACTTTAATTAAAAACATATATTTTAATTTTTGCAATAAGAAAAGAGTTTCATAAGATTGGAGTAGCAAAAGATAAATGTCCTTTATCTCTAGCAGCGAATTTACAGAAAATAATAAATTCTTGATAAGATATTCTGGATTTAGTAAAGCTAAACATATTTTTCGTCCGTAATCTCTCGAAACGTGTGTGCCCGTAGCTCGATACCAATGCCCCTAAAGTCCTATTTCCTAGTTTGGGACAGAAAGATCTTATCTTTCGAAACAACCACAGGAGCTTCAGTCCTGGGCGCTTCTGTCGTGAATAACGAGATAAGCTTCCAGTTCTAGGACGACTGATTCAGCGCAACTCTCAGCAAAATTCTCAACGACAATTTTCAGATTCGAAACTTCACTGAGCCTCACATAATAATTCCAACGAATATAAATCATGAAACTGTCGAAAGGTTGAAAAATCGGAATCCAATTCTTAAAAAAGAAAGTATGGAAACACTTTTGTTTTCATTTAAAAGCGATATATAATTTCCACTTTAAAATGAACCTGAAAATAAAAACGTCACCGTTGGCAAAGATTCTGAATAAAATTTTTTAAAGGATTGTAATTTACACAATTTGGTAGTGAAATGCTTTACCGATAGAAAAATTTCCAAAGCAGCAGATTTATTTCACAGATTGTAAAATTCTTATGAATCTTGAATCCTTTTATAAATTTATTTTAATTAAAAAAAACATCTCCTTATAGTTTTAAAGATGACGAGTGTCGATAGAAGTAAAAGAACTTTTGAAAACGAATGGTATGTAAAAGTAATAAGTGAATAATACATAATGATCAGTTAAATTGAATGCATCACTTGAATTGAAATCTCCCGCGAAATTTGTTCTCACTCACGCGTAATCGCAGATGTCACTGATTTTTAAATTAAAATGTATTGGATTGGTTTGTCAGGAAGTTTTGGAAGAATAACTAACACAATAGGGCCAGTCCAGTGTCATGAATGAGGATTTATCGAGTAGGAAGTTTGATTTAAGCGGAGAGTGCGAGCGACACTTGGACAGCTATCTGGACCGAAAGAGACTGAAGCTGAGCAGAGTACGCCGTATGCGAACACGAGTGCTCGGCGCGCCGAGCGAGACTGCCACCGCTGCCACCCGTTCAGCAACGAAATATAGGTGGAATGATAGGGGCGCCCCTGCCCTAACACTCGTTATTGCCCTTTCCTTCTGATGCACTTTCACACGACTTTTCCAGCCACCTGATCCGAACGTTCTTGATAAAAAGATTCGTCTTTTATTAAACACTTTTCGGCAAATCGGTCTACTGAAATTTCCCCATTTAGCCCTATTAAAAATGGGGTTCTAACGAGGCCCTGTTCGGGATTTCTATAGTAGTAATTGAAAGCACTGAGGAGAAAAACGGCTGATTTGACACGAGTGTGAAGTATGTCGCCACAGTAAACAAAGTAAAAAGGCGTTTATTACACTGAATAAAATTTCTTTCGATTTTTGCATGGATCAAACCTACTAATAAAGCACCCTACTTCACAGGACAAAAACGCAGAAACCCGTACTCTCTCGGTATGAGTCGTTGCTTTGGTACGAAGTGAAGTTGGCATGTTGTCATACCGAGAGAGTACGGGTTTCGTGCGTTTTTGTCCTGTGAAGTAGGGTGCTTTAT
>JAUESH010000024.1:6405801-6420211 GCA_032275165.1 Synergus magnus
TCAAAAGCCAATCAGGTTTGCAACAAAAATGTATGCGAGATTTTCGAGACATTTCGTTACACCACTTTTTTAAGATATGATTTCATTTGTTTACTTTGTTTAAGGATTCTTTACACTTGTCTTGTATCTTCAGTGATTCACTCAGCTTTCCACGAACATCGTGCTCTATTGAAAATAAATAAAGACTCGACGTGTTTCGTTTTCTCTAGTTCAAAGTCTCACTATTGGATTATTCCGATTGATGTTACACGAGAGACGATTCCATTTTAAATATTAGATCGCGAATGATTATTTCATAGCACCGCAGCCAGAAAATATATGCAACTTTGCTGCGCAGTGCGGATGCGGTTTTAGTTTTTTCACAAGCTCTCCACGTTGGAAAAAGAATAGAATCAATGGTGGAAAACGCGGGTGTGGAAGGAAATTGTTCGTACGTGAAATTCCGCTTCTTTTGTTACATTGATTCTTTAAAATTCTATTTATGAAATTTTTTTAAAAAATGTATTTAATTGGGGTTTCACATTACAATCCGAAATTCAGTTTTATATTAAATTAAGAATTCGCGAGGGGTTGATCACTCTTGAAATCATTTAAAATCTCTTAAAATTCCGCGAAAACCTTTAAAATTTCTGAAATTTTTTTTTAATTCCTTAGAAGTCTACAAACCATTTCGGGAAGGTTTGAATTATAGTTAAGGAATGTTAGTTATTTGAATCAAGTTTCAGTGTTGACATGACAGCCGATGAAACAACTTTATATTACTTTATATCACCTCCAAATTTTAGTTGAAAATATAAAAAAATTGATAAAGTTATGATGTTTTGAGTGAAAGTTTCCTTTTTGCGCATTAACCTCTTTATGATTTTTAATTTTTTTTTATTTTGTCATGTGATTTCTTACAAATCATCTATTCGTGCGCAATCTAAAATGTTCAAAGCATGTTCCGTGAAATTTCATGAAATCCTTAAATGTTTAAAATTTCTTTTAATATCTTTAAATTTCATGAAATCCCTTAAAATTCCTAATTAAATCTTTTGGTCTAAACCTTAAAATATCTTGAAATCTTTTAAAATCTTGAAATCTAGTGTACACTCATAATTCTAGTGACCATCCCTTCGAGTATTCAGTATTAAGTACTCATTCTTTTTTCTGAATATTATTTACAATTCCTTTTATTATAGAGTGAAAACAGTAGGATTTTTTATAGTTAGAAGATGGATAAATATTTTTAGAGGGAAAAGCATGTAATTGCAAGCTTATCGTGTGTTAAAGGTGATATTAGTGAGAGTTTCGTCAGCAGGACGTTAATGTGTATCCACCCTATTTCCGTTACTGTTTACTGTATGATTGCAATCATGAAGCCTGGGGTTTATCGCAGGTGTAAACGTTTGTATGACTGCGCGAATTATTTCAGAGTGAAAAGCTGAGGCTAAATATTGGCTGCTTTAATGCCTCGTGTTCCTGCTGATAAAACGTAGGTACCAAGTCCTTGTTGTTCTTCGCAGGACAATTGCTCTTCAACTTCTGAAACTGCTTTCAATCTTGGGATTAGACTTAACGTCAAGGAATTTACCTAAATTCTCGAGGTCTGCTCTCTCATTCATTAAACTTACGAGATGTGGCTTTTCAAAATTGTGCAGATCAGTCTCTACTAATCTCTAAAAAAATAAGGAAGTACAAATTCGGAATGCTTCCTTTAGAATTTGCTAATAGCTCCTCTATCAGAGTGCATTTTAATTTAAACTTAGTTTTTGTTTTCTACTAACTATTTTCGTTGTTTCTTCTTCAAATTTCAAGTGTTTTATTTTGAAGAATTTCAATTACTGTCTCGTGTATGAATTTCAACGTAACGGTATTCAGTGATGTTTCTCCATTCCTCTTCATCTTCATCAACTGCGCTATGTGCTTCATTATTCCGGCTCGATACAGTACTTGGATTGTTCTCTTACGATCAACCAGAACACATCCTATGCGACTGTAGAGTACGTTTCAGATTGATTAATCTTCACCATCCTCGGTCCACCATTTACTCATCTATGCCGGATTTGCTTTGCTTAATTTTCATCTTTATATCACATTTGTGCCCTAGCATTTCCTAAAATTGACATACTGTTAGATCATGAACCTTTTGCTTCCGAGATTTAATTATATGACTCTAGATCTCTTTCTTCAAAGTAGCTAAAAAGAGTTACTGAGAATTAGTGGAATATAATATATTAGTGGAAACTATTGTTCTCGCAATCTTATTTAACTTCAATAAAAAATGTATTATAGATAATGAAATCTTTTGTAAATAATTAAAAATCGCTTTAAATGCTTTAAAATCTTTTGAAATCCTTTAAGACGTTTTGATATAATCCCAACCTCTCTCTTATGATAGAGGATTATCGTTTCAGACAATTTTTCCGGGAGTTAATTTACAATTTATTCGCAGTCGTTTTTGGGAATTGTGGAAAAGTAACTGTTAAACTTTCTTATCGATATTAGATAGGAAAATCCAGAGACATTTATTGCAGGCGGATTATTACGATCGCCTACGTCCGGCAAAGTTGGGCTTTCGCGACTATCGCGTTAGCTTCTTTTGCGTCGCCAGCGCAGACATCTTCCGGAAATAAAAGCTATCGGGGTCTTTGCAATTATCATTAGTCGCGCACTTACGGCCACTACGTTACTAACAGAACGGATTCAGAGCAAAACTCGACCGAAATTTCATTTTTTTTCTCTTCTCGACGCTACCAATCTCTCCGAGTAAAAGTTACATGTGTGAAAAAGGTTGGACTGAAAGAAAGTTTTACACTCGCAAGCTGCTCACAGTCGTATTTTACCCCTCGCTGCTATTCTATATTGCAAGTTTTATTTAGCCCTTTCGTAACAATGTGTTATATTTTTCAAATGCATTATGCTCCATAAATCTCAAGTATCTCCACGGAGAAAAATGGATATTCAACTTTATCTTGGATAGTGAACTATATGACAGTAGGGTGGCTCAAAAACACTTTTTTTCTAGTCTCGATCCCCCCAATTTGATTCAAAATTTTTGCTTTAAAAGATATTCCTGAGAAAAATAGATTTGAGGGTCTGAGAGACCCTGAGTGTGCTCCGAGGGTTAAGTTTGAATATTCATTTTTCTCCGCGTCATATTTCTATTTTTCTAGGCCCGATTATTCTAAGCATTTCTAAATAAATCGGATAATCAATTTTAGATGTTCATAAAAAATAAAATCTTTTGATTTCTGATTTATTATTTTTATTTAGCAATACTACCTTGAATGAGAATTAGAACCTGTTCAGCTGTTTCTGCCAATTAATCTAAGTTTCATGAACTGGAATCTGTTGGGAACTAGTAGGAGATATTACACGTTGGGTTTGTCAATTATAATCGACTAGCTATCTCTCTCCTGGGAATCTTATGTTCCCAAAACATTTCCAACTGGTGCAGAATTAGAGCCCTTCACTCCATCAGTCTTCCATTATATATGTACTCATCTTGCGTATTTAATAATTCTCCATATCATTATTTTAGTTAACGAAACAAAAATGAACTCAAAAATTCTAATTACAAAATTGCTTGTCGACGATGATCAAAGCTCGGCATTTTTCAGTGCACTTTTTCTCCACTTCTTTGCATGTCGTGAAAATAGGATAACTTCATGAAAAATTAAAACTTATTCATAGCAAAATAGCTACGAATACAAACACTGCATTCTGCATCCCTTTAAATCATAATGGGCGAAATAAATGCAAAGTGAAAACTGACAAGTGATCAATATAAAGTGGCAAGTTACATGAGTAGTCTGGTCACACCTGCTGAGTCGTCACGATTTTGTAGCCCATATTCTTGTGGAAATATGGAAAAGATGCAGAGGATATAGTAAGTAGGTTAAGTAGTTTTCTTTATTTTAGACAGACATCAGTTTTCCTGTTGCACTTTTGAAGACTCTTTAGCAGAAGACGAGTTGAGAAGGGATTGACCTTATGACCTCAACATTTACCTTTGACCTTTCACCTCCGACTTTTGATCTGCGAACTCTGAACTATAATATAACCACTGAAAAATGACTTATACCCTTTTACTCTTTGACCCATTACTTCTGATCTCTAAACTCTAAATTCTGATCTATAACATTTGGCCAGTGACCTACGATCTTACTTTTGACTCTTGACATTTGACCCGTCGACTTTTCACTTGTTTCCGGGTATATATTTATTTCTTGAAAATTTAAAAATCTGAAGGCAGATTTTTCCGTCGTTAGTTGGATTTGAATGCTTAAAACACGTTGTAAATTCGTACTGAACCCAAGGGTTTTGCGTGAACTATGACCATATTGAAGTTACCGCGAGAATTGAGAGCCAGGCCGGGTTTTGATTATGTTTTCACGACGCCGGGGACCGGAGCTTCTGCAACGTGGCGGATTTTAGCTCACAAGCTATACCCATATGCATGGTGACGAGCCACATGTTCACCACCTCGCCACCACTCACCTTTTGACCTACAACCCTGCCTGAAACGAGGGACAGGAAGTCGGTTTGTGTGCATCTACGTAGGTTCAAAGCAAGCATATAATTTTGTACCTTTGACCTCTCGAAAGGCTCGAGAAATAGCTGCGTGTGAATGCACGCTTTCGAGATATACTCTGCACTCTGTCTACTATCAGCAGTATCGATCATTAATGAGAAAAAATAAATCGAAAAATATAAAAATTATATTTTTTTAAATTAGGATAATATTGCTGTATGTGGAAAATTGCAGTATTTTTTTTTCGAGCCAATAACTTGAATCTGAGATTCTATTAGGAAAATCTTAAAATCCATTACTCTTTTCCGTCTCTTCGGGAGCGCTCAAATATTACGCTTCTCCGGTGGGTTGGAAAGAGGTTTTAATGCGGTGTAATTTAACGTCACGTTGTGAGGGTTGGAGTGGCACAGGTGTTTCGTTATCGTTTAAAATTTAATGTATTTATTCTCACACAATAGATTACCAACTATATGATGAATTTTTTTAGGTCTTCTCGAAAATTGCTTTAAACGCGAAAAACATACATTGAAAGACATAAATATTACATTTTCCGTAAATATTTATACTTATGATAATTAGATTCTCAAAAAATTTCCAAAAACTGTCCAGGAACTCATTTTAAATGGTAAATTCAGCCATTTTCTTTTTTGCATGATCTGAGAGTAGACATTAATTATAAATTTCGAATTTCTGAAGTATTTCTGATCTTAATTAGCACAAGCAACGGGCTGAGGAAAATTCAGAGAATATTGTCGTTTGACCTAACTCGGAATTTAATTTCGATGCTCATACTGGTACGAACGAAGAAATCTGCTTTGAGATAATGCGGGTTTACATTCGCGAAATTGTAGGTAGGTATCAACTACTCTGAACTTTTGTCGCAGTATCCTTTCCTCCGAATTCTTTAGTCGCAATTTTACAGTTCCTTGGCATCCACTTTCTTACTGAGAAAAGCAGTAACTGATCATTCTTAATGTGTCTAACGATGAAGGACCAACAAAATTACGAACAGCAAAACTTACGAAATTAATTTCACGTCAAGAAAAAAGATACTGAAAGAAGAAAAACTAGCTTTTCAACACAAGAGGCAATTAAGTCTAGTGAAACTTTCTTGTGAAATAGAGAGATAATTCGATGTAATAATCTTGCATTATTACTCACTTTTGAAATTTAGAGTACCACTTAAAGTTGTGTAAGAACATTATTGAGTTATGAATGATTGAAACGAGGGATCCTTAACATTAATGAAGTATTGAAAACTCACTTTCATTAAGTAGTTACCATATTATATGGATAATAAATCATTATATCCAAATTTCAGAAACGGGAGGTGTTATAGTTATCTAAGAGAGATATTAACAATTTGATTTCAGTCACGTGGATTGAATTGTAAATACGGGGGGGTTTATTGTCACATGTGATCAGTCCATGAGAACTTATCCGGATCGATAATGTGTCCCATTTCACTGCATGTGTGGGTAGTATTATCCCTCGACTATGAGATGATACGGGATGGATAAACTCGGTTTGTTTATGCTCTACCTGACTTCGAGAAGCAAGTTATACATACAATTAAACAACAATATCCTATCTTTAAAAAAAGTGGTGTAACGAAATGTCTCGAAAATCACGAATACATTGTTGTTGCAAATATGATTGGCTTTTGAATGACTTGAAGTTGAAAGAAGAAAAACAAACTAATGGCACAAAAAAATTTCCTGAACACCTTCGAAATCCCTTACTAAAATTCGTTAGGATTTCTTAAAACTCCCAGAAATCTCTTGAAATCCCTTAAGAATTCACAAAAACCATTAAAATCATTAACCTCTTGAAATCCAAGTTAAAATTCGCAAAAATCTCTAAATATTCCTAAAAACCTCTTGGAATTTCTTAAGATTTAAAATCTCTTAAAATCCTTAGAAATCTGATCAAATTCCATGAAATCCTTAAAAATTCCACAAAATCTTTTAAAAATTAGAAAAATCTCATAAAATCCATTAAAATTTTACGACAACTTTCGAAATCCTTTTAAATTCTACAAAATCTTTTAAAAATCATATATGTTTAAAAATTCTTTTGAAATCCCTCAATAAAATTACCTTACAAACTTTAAAATCCTTTAAATCCCATAAAATATTTTTAATCTCATAAATTTTACAAAATTCTTAAAAATTCCATAAAATATTTTAAAAATTATTAAAGTCTCTTGAATTCTTTCAAAATTTTGAAACCACTTAAAATTTCACGAAAAACCTTCGAAATCACTTAAAATTCGTTGAAATCTCATCAAATTCCGTGAAATCCTTAAAATTCTATAAAATCTTCTAAAAATCAGAAAATCCCTTAAAATTATTAGAAATCTCATAACATTTCACAAAATTCTTAAAAATTCCATAAAATATTTTTAAAATTATTAAAATATCATGAATTCTTTCAAAATTCCTGGAAATTTTATGACAAAATTTAAAATTGCTTAGAGTCCCTTAAAATTCTCTGAAACCTTTTGAAATCTCTTAAAATTCGTGAAAACCTCTTAAAATTCGCAGAAACTTCTTGGAATTCTTTAAATTCTACGAGCTAGCCTTGAATTTTATTTGAGATGGAACGTGTACTTCATGAAAAGTTATCCGATTATAGAAAATGACTCAAATGAAATAAAAAGACAGAAACTAGGATAAAAGTTGGAAAGCAATGAGAAATGTCAGTATTTTCACGGTTTTCATCGTAAAAATGCAGGAAACCGCTTATGCCCCGGAGGCAATAGTTTACGCTTTTGTCTTGGGTTAAAAACAGAGAATGAAGGAAGGAAGAAGGGAATATCGTTCCTTTAAATGATTACACGAAGAACATGGGATTGGCATATAAAAAAGTTCCGTCAAATAACGAAATAATATTGCTTCGGTTGAGGATGAAGATAACAACTTTTCATATATACCACTCACGTTGCGATCATTTCCGGTGCGCCGGAACGAACAGAATGAAGGCAACCGCCTTTGTACCTCCCGCCATAACCTGATCCTCTTTATCGCGAAAAATATTCTTTAAGCGTGGTAAAATAAAACGGAAGTAAAAGTTGGGTAGTGAATGGTGGTTCCGGCTGCGAGCGGCCACTAGAAAAGTAAGGGTGTCGGTGTAAGGCTTTTGGGAGAAAAGCTACCGCTCGCGCAACGAGGTAGAAGAGTTGAAGAATACACTTGCGCGAATTCTTCCCAAAGCAAATAAAAACTTGACCAAAGCGAAAATAAGGTTATCAAGGGCGCTTTTTATCTCACTATTCTGTAATATAAGCTTCATTCTTTTCCATTAGAGTGTTCTAAAACTTTAAAAGGTAAAAGGTTCACGAGAAATTACGATGATTTACTAACATTATTTGACGTGATTTTGAAGCCTTCAAAGAATACGAAAGTTATGGATTTCTTGATTAGATTTATAAAAATTGTATGAAATATAGAATGAGTATTTATGAAAAGTCAATATGTGCTAAAGTGCTAATTACGGGTGTTATTACCAATGAATCAAGTTAATTACCAAGTTTTCTCCCTACTCACTTTCGTGCAAACGGTTGTATACATTATTTTGCACTGGATGTTGGCACCCTTAGAAACATCAAATTGAGTTTCCAAATTTGCGTTTCAACAACATACACATATGCGGTTGCATAGCTTTTGAAAACAATTACATGTGCAAATATTAATTCAAAATATACAATTTTGACCCAGGGACGAAATTCAATCTGTGTGTCACAAGCAGAAATTAGCAAATATAGTTTTAAATTGTTTAAACATATAATAATTAGCTTTCTTCACAATGAGCAAAATTTCAGAATGTTTTCAAGGCATCATTTTTAACGATCGCTAAAACGTCAACTCACCGAGTTCAGGCTTCGATTTTGTGTCTTCGTAAAAGCGATCATTAAAAGCGCTGAAGAACGATCGTTAAATTTAAACTTTGACACGGAATTACTTCAACGATTTTTTCTAGAAATCGTTAACTAGTATTATCGCTCTTTCTTTGCTATATCCTCACTTCTATACTTTTTAATTGGATATTTGTTAGACGTTTAGCAGCAGTTTCAGAATGTGTGATAAGACTATAATTTTCAACGAGTAATCTGCCAAGAATTTAAAAAGCGCTAAAAACATAAAAATAGAAATTATAAACGGAACATAAAGCAGTATATTTATTTCATGCTAATGTTAATGTTTGTGTTAGCACGTAAAGCCAGAAGAAACCAAGTGCGCGTGAGGCAGCACATGCAGCTCCATTTACTTTTATGCGTTTATTCCTCATGCTTTGCAAAAGTAGAATATAAACGACTTAAGTTTTACCCTCAAGCAGAGGAAGAAAGTATAATTTCTATTAACTTGTCGTAAAAATTTGTTATTGCTATGCATTTCGTATAATAAAACCTATTTTTTATTTATAGTGTATGCAAATCGTATTTCTCATTTAAACAATATTTTGACGAGCAAATAGCAAAAATAATTTACAGTATCATTTAAACATATACCTATGTGTTGAACTGGTATAGAATTCTTGTACTTATTTTTGCCAACTTTGATGCATATACAGAATAAAATCTGTAAAAAGCTTATGCATATCTTGGGAGAAGAAAATATGTAAATCCTCTTGGATGTTCTGATGAAATTTAAGCTCGTAAAGCAAGGAATTCCGAAAGTAGAAAACAAGTACTTCAATGCTTTTAGGATTATATAAAAAATTCATTTAATCTTTATTGTCGAAATATAGAGAACAAAAGCTTTTACTGCATAAAAATTAATCATTTTCTAATAACGAATATTGACATACTGACAATATTGACATTTTCTTGCAAGCCATTCAAATATTTCTTTATTTTTCCTATTTTTCAAAATCGTTAAAAGCTAAATAAATATAAGAAAATGTCGATGCCAATGTTGCAATATATTGAAATTAATGAATCTATGAATTTTCTATAAATTATATTTATAAAATTGGAAAAGTATGAGAACGAATGGGTTATTATTCAGGTGATAAAAAGTTGTGTCACAGATGTTGATGATCGATTGTGGCTAGATTTTCTTCGTAAAAATTCATCGACCGGTTTATGTGCGTAGTTTGCACAATTTGGTAGCTATCATTTCGTTTACGTGGTCGTAGAAGAACGAGTCATACATTTACACTCGCACGTGCGCCACTACGATAAGTATAGAAGAAACTACTATAGATATAGATGGCGCCAATGAAAATACAGAAGTTGGAGGTTTCAAAGCAGTGCAAGTAGCGAGCGCAGCACCAAACTAAATGAGGAGTCATAATTTTCACTTGGGCGACATGTCGCGCCGCCATGACCCATAATCCCTCCTCTTTTCCTTCAAGCAACCCCTTTTACCATTTACCATTCCGAAACTACCGCTTTACTTTCTCCTCCTACCTTCATTCTATCTTTCTGTCTTTCTCTTTCCCTCTTTCTAGAGTCGCACTTTCCTTGCACACACATTTCCTGCCCACCCGGAGCATTTGCAACCAAGGAATGAACACATAGATCATGCACCCTGATGTGTTCATCGGATGACTCAGTACATGGTTATACTATCTCTTATATATTGCCGTGGAGTCCGTACTTGCTTGAAATTTACAAGTCTCCGGTCTCCTTCCCTTTTGTGCTTTATTATGTTTATCGTCACCTCCAGGAACCGCAAGATTCCTAATTTGGTAATCTCACTCAGTTATGCACTGCCTCTAATAGAAAGTGTATTGCTTTAAAGTGAAGAAGCCACGCTTCTCCTTAAGAGTCTTCTTCTTCTTCTTCTTCTTTTCCCTTCGCAATAATTACTGCACAGAAAAAATAAGTGCTGAAAATTTACACAGAAGCTTCAATGCGGACAGAATTAATGAATGCATCTATCGCGCTTTATTATTATTAATATTTTGAGTTGTAATATTATTGTATTTTGAGTTCATTTTTTCAAATCCAGCATGAAAGCGCCTCACAGTGGTGCCAAAAACGTGTCCGTGGATAAATTGATATTCAGAAGCCATTCCCGAACCGATTACATAACGACCTAACCTAGAAGCTATAACCTATAGCATCACTTTTAAACAAAAGTTTTGAAAGTTTAAAAGTTTAAGAAAAGTTTAAAAGTTAGTTATTGACAGTTGATTACGTTGAAAATCCCAAGTTTTTACCTTTATAAATAGCCGAGAAATGCATTTGTTAATTAATTTTGTTTAAACAATTATCAATTGTTATCGATTGACAGCAAAGAGTCATTGGTAAATAACAAGCTGCTAATACATCAGAAACCCAATTTTTTTCTCAAAAAATGCCTAAGATGATAAAAATTTGTTTATACAATTGTTTATAACAATTAAAATTGTTGATTGGCATGTAAACTCCCTAAAGGTTTAAAAATTTGTCATTTTACACTTCATTACGTTTAAAAAGCCAATTTCTACCTCTAAAAATAGGCAAACAGTCCATTTATTAATTAAATTTGCTTAAACAGTCTTCAATTATTATTGAATGACTAAATCTCAAAAGTAAGTGACATTTCTCTATAATTTTTGGCCGATTCAGTAGAAAAAACTTTATTTATTTCATCATAAATACCTGATATGACCAATTGTTTATAAAATTTATTTATAAAATAACAAATTATTTATTGTCTTATTTGTTTATAACAAATTCAATACATTTTTAAACAATTGCTAAGCTATTGGACGACTTTCCTGGATAGTTGCTTCATTGATTCTAGGTATTTGGGATTGAATTCAAGTATTTCTCGAAACCCGGTACTCTTCAAAACAAAAAAATTTTGTTATTTTCATTTTTGTTATTAAATAAAAAAAGAATACAATTTTTTTTCAAAATCTGGATCGACAGTTTTGTGCGGGATTTTATTAGCTTTAAGTTAAAAAGAAAAATGTTAAAATCGGTTCAGAAATGGCTTCTGAATATCAATTTGTCCACGTACACGTTTTTGGCCCCACTGTGAAGCGCCTCCCTCGTCTTACTATAACCATCCTTTACTACTGAAAAAAACTTCTGTACACTTGACATACATAATGTAGCATATATTGTCATAGGCTTGACTGAGAAAACGCAATCAGACTGGAATCGATTAATTGGTTGAACTAATTCGTTAATTAATCAACTGAACATTCGGTTATCGATCTGAATGCAACCAATTAGCTGGTCTTCCTTGCTGATTGGCTGTGATATTTTTCGAACGAGACCATTAAAAGAACCACTTACGTGTCATTAATTTGAATAAATGGCTGTATTCATCTTGAAAACCAATAAAAGTTAATTTGTATACAAATGTTCTTCAACAGTTTTTCAAGCATAGAATTCATCAAACATTCAATTTATTTCCCTAAGCTCATAATTTCATAATATGGAGTATCAGTGCATGGACTCTCCAAACATGAATTTTGAGCTTATTATGTTGAACGAAAATACCAAATTATTACGGAAGCGAAGACTTTTAATAATACAGATTTTGTTGCTCGAATTTTGCTGCTTACACAAAATTACGATACCAACCCTCGCGAATACGCTATAGACCTTGCGCCTTTTTGAATATATGAAAGGTTGGTAATAGAATTCTTCCTCTTTTGTATCCCTTCGGTATACACATTATATACTTGCAGTTCTTTTCTCAGAAAATTGACCCCAGGGAAATTCGGTAATGTAATGAATGGAGGTTTGGGTTTATGTTCCTTAATCTCTTTATAGGAACCTGTGTTGATCAACAGTGGCAGGAACAAATAATTCCATGAAAGCAAACGCATCTGAATCTGAGATTGAAGCTTCAAATACTCGTTGAAATTGGACTACGAAGGTCCGATTAGTCTCGGGATTATTCCAGAAAGCTAGACCATTGCAGTTATTAGAAACTTTAAAGCAAGTTGAAAACTAAGAAAGTTGAGCAGAAAAGAGGATGAACTATGAGTAAAGTTTTGTTTGTTATAAAGTTTTCTGTAAAGCGCCGATTACTAATCCCTTAAGGTGAATGTCCTAAAGTCTTAGAGGCAAACTTGCAGTTATCTTCTAGTGAAAATATTTGACTTTCCAATCTGATCATCTAAATCTTTAGCTTCTATTGATTACATTTTTCGAGTATTACATATTAAATTTCAATATTACTGTTTCAAAGGTAGGATTGAAAAATTTAAATATGAAAAGATTGTAGTTGAATTTACACTAACTAAATTTGAAACTTTAACATCACAAGTGAGTCAAAATATTATTTGCATTCACCATACACATGCACTAGAATTCCGTAAATATTGGTATTGTGGAGCTGAATATGCAAGTGAGTTAAACTTAAAGTGTATGTTTATCGTGTTTATTCACTGTGAGTATCAGGACAAATTAGCCTAAAGTCATAAGGTAAATGCAAAGCTGAAGTTTACTTGAACCGAGCATATGTTTTCTTGAATAAACAAATTATATTGTACAAAACCTTGTTTTTCATCTTTCAAGTGGCGACTAAGCAGGATATTTTTCAAAGATATATTTTTCACTCCACTGCAAAATTTCAAAGTCCCATTATCGAGTTGTCAATGTCAGCAATCGTTTTCTCCACTTCGAAAATGCATGACCGATTCTGAAAAACTCTCGTCGAAACTCTAGAAATGTTTCTTAACTTCCAACAGTTTTTTCAATTCCGGAAACCAAATCAGAGGGTATACATGCTCGATAGTATACCAACAACGAACTTCATATTTCACTGCAAAGCTTTATGGCTCAGTATAAATAGATACCGTATCCCAGTTCGTATACTCGAAATACGAATGTGCGGAACTTGGTACGTTAGCTGTTCGATATCCAGAGTCTAGGTGAAATCGGAGGCAATCTCGATTTATGAACAGTTGGAATATTCACAGAATGCCAAATTTATCGCGGTCAAAAGTGCAGCTCATTTTGGCAGTGTTGGAATAATTCTAATTCTATTGATAGAGAGTGAAACTCTCTCATAAGGCTTTGAATATAAACTTGCAATTTATTATTATTATTATTATTATTATTATTATTATTATTATTATTATAACAAGTTGCCTAAAATTCTTCTAATTTGAAATTCACAGCGAAATAAAACTGTCATACGATCAGAATTCTAGAGTCGAGATATAATCGAGTTTGCACAGCAGGTATAAAAGTATACGGTGGAGGGAAAAGGATAATGAGGTTCATAATGTACAGCGAAGTACACCGCCAAACTATCTTATATTTCTTATTCCTCTGCTATGTTCCGCAAAAACATGTCTGTCGCATATTTCTCTTGAATAAAAGGAATAATCTGATTCGAGTCGCATTTTCATAATTATACTGTGTTCCATAAATATTTATTTTAATAACTGTCAACAATTTTTAATTAATATCTATAATATTGAATCTCACATTCAGACAATTCTACCCATTTCTATTAACACTTCTCCACGCCGCTTCACCTATATATCGTGGGTGACGCCCCTTTTCATATAATATAACAATATATTAAATTTCGTTGATAGTGTCCCTTTTTATTAAGTCACACTCCATTTTCCCTTATTAACCACGCCCTCTTTCCTATCTTAAACAAGTGGTGTAACAAAATGTCTCAAAAATCTCGCGTACATTGTTGTTGCAAACCTGATTGGCTTTTGAATGACTTGATGTTGAAAGAAGAAAAACATTTCACGAAAAACTTCGAAATCCCTTATTAAAATTCGTTAAGTTTTCTTAAAACTCCCAGAAACCTCTTGAAAACCCTTAAAAATCAATAAAAACCTTTAAAATCATAAATTTCTTGAAATCCAAGTTAAAATTCGCAAAAATCTCTAAAAATTTCTAAAAACCTCTTGAAATTTCTTAACATTTAAAATCTCTTAAAATCCTTAGAAATCTTATCAAATTCCATGAAATCC
>JAUESH010000024.1:6434702-6448084 GCA_032275165.1 Synergus magnus
TATTTTGCGGAATTCTAAGCTTGTTACATGAAAATCAAGAAAATCGAAAATAGTGAATGTTGCTCAGCTGCAACAGTTGCCGTTAAAGGGTTAATACCGTAATTAAAAAGTATTTAAATATGAGCTACTGATATGTGTAATTAGTTTCGAAAATATTATGCACTGATTGAATTTAATCAAACGGGTCAGTGCTAATTTTCCTTCATTATGAAATCATAATTGCAAGTAAATAGCTCGATCAATACTGAACTGCATTTGCACAGCAAAGAACATATACATATATGTATGAACTTCAGAAATTGTATTTGTCAGTGAATCATACTCGGAAATATGGTAATCTGTGTTATCGGATCGATGCGAAATGTGGTTTTAATGTCTTCTTAATGGACCTAAATCTGTAAACAAGCATCAATTACTGTTTATTTTATTTCTTCTTATAATTATTAGTAAGTCACATATCGAACTCGTTAATTTAATCTTGTTAAAATTAGTTTAATCTTAATCATAGAAACTTTTCCCTTCTTTTTAGTAATGAATACTTTACGATTTTGATTCTTCTTTCGTTTTTTCTCATCATTGTCTTTTATAAATTTTGCTCATCTTCGTAAATGAAACTTTTTAAAGTTCATCCATATTATCAAAAGTGAGAGTATAATGAAATACGAAATTGCATTATGGAATAACATAGGAAAGCACTTCACTTAAGTTTTGAAACTCTTTCAGACACTACTGATACTAAAGATAGTAAAGAATGAAGTAAAATCCTTTCAGATGGAAAAGCAAACTTCTTATTTTTCGATTTGATCCTCCGAAAAGAACGACTTCAATCCGCATCTTCTCTGACAAAAGCACAGTTTTCTGAAAATTCTTTAGTTTCATTTTACTTTAATCTATCAAAGCTACAGAAATCTAGTTGTCACTTTGTTTTTAGAGGAATCTTCATGACATAAATTCATTGTCTACAAACAGTATAATGCCAAAACAAAGCTTTAAAGCACCGGAAGATCTGCTGGAAGTTGCTCAGGCTGGATAGAAGAGAAGGATTTCCCCATATTCATCAACGTCATTCACCTCAATTTTAGAGTTCTTCCTGCGGATGCTTATACAAGATATTAACGGAAAATGGGACATTTGCCTCAAATTTAACTTCCGGTAAGGCTGATTACATAATCTCCGCAAACAGATTTCACTATGTCCGAAACATGCCCTGTTGAAATGTAGCCATTCAACAGAAAATTTGCAGCAAAACATTAAATAATGGATTTTAAAGAAATGAAATTGAAATAGTTTTTGCATTTACATCCAAGCACAGTTAAATTTTAGCTCTTTTAAGGTAAACCAAATTTCAGTGGAACTAGAAGATAGAAACAGAAGATGGCCCTACAGGGAGTAATTTTACTTTTGGTGGCTAACGATTCTTCTCGTTCCTTCCGAAAATCTCGAAAAGTTCAGCTACACTGAAAGTCTTGGGGTCATACGTCACTGTCGTCAGTAATGGCTCGGTACAATTCACAGCGCGATAACTGATTTCGTGCACCAAGAGGGAATAGACAAAACTACTTTCTGCAGTAAAATAAACCGTTCGCATTTTAACGAAACATGCGCCAATGTACTTTTATAGAAGTACCAATGAAGCTATTGCACGAGCTTCTTTTGTCTTTTATCCTAAAAGAAATGTGACTTTCTATTTCAAGTACCGCCCCTTTTCTACAATAATTTTTCAACTAGCATTGTTATATGTGCACCCAATAAATTTCATAAAATGAATTAGAATTACTGAAAATTAATTGTTCATCTTTTATGTAGAATGTAGATATTTTCACCGCCGAATTTGATTGCAGATAAAAGTATTATTTGAAATGATGAAGTGAAGCAGATGAATAGGTGGAGTGTTCTGAATGTCTGAAGTAGTTGAAACTCTGGAGTTATGTAATTATCAGAATTTGTTTTAAGAGCTTTCATCACCATTACCTAATGGTTTTTAGAACTGCATCATGCACATAACACAAAGGCATTTTACGTCAAAGGTGCTCGGTGTGTCATAAGGG
This sequence comes from Synergus magnus, assembly GCA_032275165.1. Lineage (NCBI taxonomy): Eukaryota > Metazoa > Arthropoda > Insecta > Hymenoptera > Cynipidae > Synergus > Synergus magnus. The sequence continues at coordinate 6,436,751 of JAUESH010000024.1, forward strand.
TCATAAACGCTATTCACCTCTTCTCATCAGATGAACAAATCACGTGTGAAAGCCTTTTAATGAAAGGCCTCACATAATTTCTGTAAAAAGATTTTTTATCTCAATTATTTGATATCCAAGGTTCATTTTATTCACTCTAATTAAAACTAGCCTCATATATTTAGAAAGTGTTTAAAATGCACCCTTTCAACGAACTCGAACGAAATAATTTTTTTTTTAAATGATTAATTGAAATTGTCTGAAATTTTTAGAGCCTTTGATTTTTATTTTTGCCAAAAAATATATATTTATGGAAAAGTGCAAGGCATAAGGCGTGAAAAAACTTTGTTAATATAGGCAGTTTCCATGCAGGGCGTTAAAATCTGTGTCGTATACTCCAGGCTTGATGAGATCTTGCTTTCACAGCTGAAAAATTTGCATTTACAGCAAACAACGGAGAGGATATAAAACTTTTTCGATTAAGCTCGGCTATAAAGAAAAAATAGTTCTTAATTGCCTTCGGCAACTTAGTTTGCGTATTATTTAACGATAAATAATGAATACAATGTGAAATAGAATCTGAAGGAAATTTTGTTTTAGTACGTATAGTTATATTGTGTTTTAGTTCTATACTTAATTGCATAGTGAACATGAAACTTGATGAAAAGTGATTTAACACGAGGAATAAATTGCTTGAATGGGGCTGACTAAAATCGCATGCTACTACTGCGTGACTTGAATAGCATGTGTATCGTTAAATCTGATACATAGCTACTTGCGAAAGTAGCGCTTGTGCGATCACTCAGTTGTTTCGCTTAAAAATTGCAAAAGTAATCGAATTGCCTCTTACAACTTAAATCATTAATTGAACAATTTTTTATTCCAATTTGACAAAAATAATATCTTTGTCTAATATTTGTCTCTTTATTTTTAGAAACAGTCTTTATATCTCAAGAGGTTATTCAGGTTTTTTTTTTTATTTTTCATAGTAATGATAGAGGGAAGAATAATAGCCATTTTCAGAACAGAAAAAAAGTCTGGGTTCTTCTAACTGCTACTGCTAGCTATAAGGCGATGCTCATCTTTTTGGCGACAAATAAAATTACGGGAGGAAATCACATTGTCCCTTCTCTGTCACCCTGTCACAACAATGAACTTTGCTATGGTCGAAGCTCTTCGATTTTTCTCCTATTTTCTCGCTCCACGTAACTTTGATTTTATACCCGAACCTTCCGATTCTCGTAAATGGGTTTCTTTTTTTCTAAAAATAGATGACAATAATTTCGTGTGACATTTAAGCCGAGATGAATTTAATGTGACTTTGCGCTTGATAGATTTTCTCAATTTTTAAATCTCTATTTCAAAAGGTTTCTGGAAGGTTTAAGGGATTTTAAGAGATTTTAAATCTTGTAGTGGAATTTCGAGGAATTTAAAGAGATTTCAAAAGGTTTCTAAGAATTTCAAGGAATTTTCAAGAATTTGATCGGATTTCAAGAGATTTTATTGATTTTATTGAGGGATTTCAAAAGATTTTTATGATTTTCAAAAGATTTTTTTAGAATTTAAAAGGATTTCGAAGGTTGTAAAATTTTAATGGATTTCAAGAGATTTATGATTTTGAAGATTTTTGTGGAATGTTAAAGGATTTCAAGAGGTATCTAGGAATTTTAAGAAATTTTAACCTATTTTAGTAGATTCTGAAGGTTTTCGTCAAATGTTAAGATTATTTTTTTTCTTTATTACAACTTCAAGTCATGGAAAAGCCAATCAGGTTTGCAAAAACAATGTAAGCGAGATTTTCGAGACATTTCGTTACACCACTTTTTTAAGATAGGATATGAGTAATTATATGATAATATTTTATTCGTGTAAATTCTTGTATTTTTAAAGAGCTTTAGTTCTTGTGAAAAATCAGGATAGCTAATGCCTGAGTCCTGAATATCCTTCCACATTTGAAAAAGGAGATTAAACTTCACTTCTCGAGAAGGAGTTAATCCCTATCAGAGATGGCGAAACTTGGTTCTGTAACCTTTCGGTGGTTACAGATACGATTCTACTTAACCCACATAAAGTTCTCGAATAAGTAGACGAGTATGTGTGCGAAGTCTTATAAAAGTGGATAGTGATACTACAAGCTTGACTTGGTTCGGGAGATCGGGAGCTTGCCGCAGCTGGAGTAGTAGCATAGAGGAGTTAATCCTTGATAAATCCTCGGACTCCCTCCTAATTCCGTATTGAGCTTCCTTAATTTCATTCCAGTGGTGACCTACGAGTCCCAACCTCGCGATTCGTACCAGATGAAGTCGCGAGTGAAAAAGCATCTCCCTGACATATACTGCACGAACTTCTCCTAATTAAAAATGTAAATCGAATTTTTTCTCTACCGCCAGCAAAGTAGAAATTCACTCTAGCAAAGGAATTTTTGATCACCCGTCCTATCTAATATTCTCATGTGGCTTCATGTCCAGGCTTAAATCAAGTTTTTTTTTAAACGTATTTAAATTTTTTTTCTTTTTTTTCATTTTTGAGTGAATCGAGGTGAATAAAAAATTTTAGACTTATTTTAACATCATTTATAGAAAATTGAAATTTCCTTTACGAGACATAATGAAAGTATACAATTTTACACATGAGGCTCGTTATCGTAATATTTTAGAGTAGTGACGGCAAATATTTAAACAGACCGTAATTAAACTGATGAATAAATATTTCTCAAATGCTGCAGAATTGTATGATGTACCTACCAATTCGTTAATATAATTATGTAATCAAAAGTTGCGTTATATATCGAAAATTCTCAAGAGGGAATGTTTATTATGTATTGTGCACATAATTTTTTACCTACGTTGGAGGAAAATGAACATTTAAAATTTAGGCATCACTCTCTGATTCACTCCGCTATATTCAGAATTACTGAATAGCTACAATTTCGTGAATTCTCTTGTGGTTCAGTACAAATCGGAGCGTGAGCTCGATATGTTACTTGAAAAGTCAAGATCCAAGATAACCCTCTTTTAGTAGAAAATACTTCGCATCCTCGAGTCTTTCTACCATGCAGATTTATGTGGGTAATATCAGAAGCATTATGCGGTTGACGTATTGGTGATCGTAAAATTCGATGGTACCGAAACCCATCTTTCATTCACCGACTGATAATACATCAAATGTCTTTTGCCTCCGTGACAAATCTGCAGTACTATATTTACAAATTGTTTTCTATTGTATCAAACTTAATAAAATTTTCGCATATAGTCAGTGCATACTAGATAAATAATCTTTTAACTGTAATGTCATTTTATTTCGGAATTGTATACACAGAAAAAACAGAAGAAAAATTTGTTGCGGGTAATTTTCAAGTGGATCCTATCTTAAAAATGTGGTGTAACGAAATGTCTCGAAAATCTCGTATACATTGTTGTTGCAAACCTGATGGGCTTTTCAATGATTTGAAGTTGTTAGAAAGAAAGAAAAAATAATCTTGTTGATTTGCTCTTAAAATTCGACGGAAACCTGCGGAATCCATTAAAATATGTTAAAATTTCTTAAAATTCCTAGATACCTCTTGAAATTCTTTAACATTCCACAAAAAACTTCAAAATCATAGATCTCTTGAAATCCCTTAAAATTTTACGACAATCTTCGAAATTCTTTTAAATTCTAAAAAAATCTTTTGAAAATCATAAAAATCTTTTAAAATCCCTCAATAAAATCAATAAAAACTCTTCAAACCCGATCAAATTCTTGAAATTCCTTGAATTCTACGAAAACATGTAAAATTCCTTTACGCCCTTTAAAATTTGAATCAGCGAAATTCCGCTGATTCAGATTAAGAGAGTGATTGGCTTTTGAATGACTTGAAGTTGTAAAAAGTACGTACATAAAACAAATAATCGTGCGCGTAGCGCGCGTGTTGTATTGCTAGTAAAATAAAAATTTTTCGCATCGAAACAAAAGAAGGTACAATAAGTTGATATGGTAAGCGTACCCTATGTTCAGGATAATATTTACCCATCTGAGGGTAATTTTTGTTGCAGGTAATATTTACCCTGAAATCGGGTTAAATATTACACTTGGTTTTTTCTGTGATATCTTTAAAATTGTTGCTTACACAGTTGCAGACTTTCCTTCCAGCCCTGGATCTATATTTTAAAATTTATTTTCTGTACTCAATGCTTCTTGGGGAAAAAAGGAAAAAACCTGGACACTGCGGTAAAAACATTGACAGAAAGAGAGAGAAATAGAAGAAAAGCGTAGGAGTTCTTCTCGGGTATCTCGTGCAATTTTCATGGTACCATTTATGGTACGATCAATCTTCTACTCTTGTGTGGCTATCCATTCCTGTTAAGATAGGAACAAACAGTCGTTCGACATTGTATCGCGTTTTCCCTTCTGCAGCTTCTCAGTTATCAAATCATAAAGTTATACTTGACTTATTTCAAGAACTACAAAGGCTGGTAAAACCAAAGAAGAGAACACAGGAGAATTGCTCACAGTTAGTGGAAGATGATCTTTAATAAGATGAAACAGGTACTGAAGAATGTTATGAACCAAACGAGCAGCAATAATTTAATTTCCTTCAAAGCTTATTATAAGAGAGCTTATTGCTTACAATTTTAAAAAATTTTTAATATATGCTAATTTAATATAATCGTCTTTATAATACGAATTAACTTTTCTTGTCAAATAAAATTGTCAAGACTTATTATTTTTCAAGAATGTTCTAAAAAAAAGTAGTGCTCTGATTGACATTTATCTTACTCACTCGATATGTTTAGGCCTTTGATCCGAAATTTGGCATCACTGCAACATCGCAGTCAAAGGGAAACGATATGCATAATTCAGAACGTCGACCCCCTTTCTTCTCTCTTTGTGTAGAATTTAGGTGAAGTATAGTAACACATGATCAGATTTGCGGATTATGCTAATCCTGTTTCTTTCAAAGGTTTTATCAGCTTCAAATTTTAAATATGAGACTATAAACAAGCACATGAGCAGATTGGTATTTATGTTTTATATTCAAGTTTATTCGACTAATAAAGCCATGTATAAAGAATCAATTTCAATGAATATTTAAAAGAAAATATTAAGAATTTGCTGAATTTTAACAATTTGGCTTTAATTATAAATATATTCTCGTAAACATGACTCATGTGAGAGCACAAATTAGAATGTCGAGAAATTTCACACAAATTAGATGCTTTCGCTAGCCAAGACTTATCACTGACCTGCCAGCCACACATCTAGGGATTAGTTTCCCAGTTTCGAATTTCGATTCGACATGTTTAACTTACATGAATTCACTCTTGCGTTCTATATCTGTAAAGCCAGAAATTTTGAGAAAATCTTTTATACGATCTTAGATTAAAGGACGAATGAGTTACTGAGAGAGTGCACACTAATTAGTTGAAGTAGCACGAATTTTGTGAAATTATTTGTCTGTGAAACGATATTAACACACATTTTTTTAAACCTATATTACAGAAAGATAATAAGAGAGTTTCGTAATCCTTCCACGACTAAGAGTTGAAAAACTTGATAGGAGTTAAATCGATCAGTTTCGTGGATGTTCTGACTTAATGGTGCGACCTATACGTGACTTAGGCAACTTTATAAATTCGATACTTTGATCTTCTTACAGAATTTCCTATGAATCCTGTGAAATCCTATGTATCTACTGGCTTCGGCGGTTTTATGTGAAATCATACGTATACAAATAAAAAAAAAAAAAATATATATATATATATATATATATATATATCCCTCTATATTACAAACACGGACCCCTTAGTATGTACATTGACCTGTACTACTGAATCACTCTCCGCCGTTTTTAGGATTTCGGCTGACTACATATGGACCTTTTCTACTACATTAGCTAACCATACATCTTATTTATATCTTAATTTATGTAAATTGACTTACCTAAGGTCTCCTTTTTGTAACGATATTTCTTCAAACAATATTCGTATTCTTTCTTTCGATCTGAAATAATAAAAAAAGTTTATAACTCTAAGCAGAAATATATAAATATCTGGGTAGGGATTCTGAGTTAGTCACCTTGCTACGAACCTAATTTTGCTAATAAGCAAAGCATATTTAGCTAAAGTTAAAAAAATTAATAAGTATCGAAATAAAAAATAATATTTTATCTATACCTACGCTAAGTTTCAAAGTTTATAGCCTCATATGATTATAAAACAAATCTATTTAACCATAACTTAAAGGGATTTCGTGGAATATTAAGAAATTCTAAGGGATTTCATGAAATTTTAAGGGATTTTAAAGGTTGTCGTGGAATTCTAAGAAATTTTAAGGCGTTTCTGGGTATTTCAAGGAATTTTAAGAAATTTCGAAGGATTTCATGATATTTTTATGGATTTCAAGACGTTTCTATTAATTGTAGAGATTTTTATGAATTTTAAGTGCTTTAAAAGTTTTTCTTGGAATTTTAAAGGATTTTAAGAGATTTTCATATTTTTGAGAAAAAATCGGAGTCTAATAGGTTTAAAAACCCTAAAATGACCTTTTCCTTTAAAAAAAGTTTCTGTAAAAACTGACTGTTTCTTTAAAAAGTGACTTATAGTGACTTTTTCTTTTAAAAAAGTGACTTATAGTGACTTTTTCTTTTAAAAAAGTGACTAGAAAGTGACTTGCAAGAAAAAAGTGACCAAAAGTGACTTAAGTGACTGTGTGGCAGTCCTGCTGATTTAGATTTAAAGTGTTCGTCATGTAGTTGCCAATTTTGTAACTAAAATTCACGAAATTCGTATTGCCAACATTGTAAAATGTAAAAAGCAATTATAATTCATTAAAAGTTATGTAAAAAGTGATAAAAAGGGTGTCACGATTCCTGGGACTAAGGTCACGATTATTGGTACATTTACCTTATCCAATTTTAATATAAACTAAAATTGCAAAAAAAAAGTCGTGATGCGTGCTTCTCTTTCAATATAAATAATTTTAAAATATTTTGAAACAAATGCGAAGTAACTGTCATACTAATCGAAGCATTATATTTTGACAAATTCTTTTTGATCACCTGATAGCAAAATATTTTATGATATGAAGGTAGCAATTCTTGCTTTGCTATAAAGTTAGAGTGTGTAACTCAGAGTCCCTACCCTGGTATATTTATTTATGTAATGAAAAAAAATGCTTGAATTGAGGAAAATTCGGAATATTCAGCAACCCCAAAACTTTAATTTAATTATCATAACTATTCGATGCTTCCCAATAATCCTTTTTTCTCAAAAATGTCTTTTCAATATTTAATCTATTTTTAGTATTACATTTTCCACAAGGTTGAAGAATTCCAAGAAATGTCAGATAACATTTCTCGGAATTGAAGCACTGGAAGAATACACGACTGCGAATGGCGCCTAAGCTCGTAACGCGTTGATATGACGAGGGAAGTAAGAGCTTACAGTTTCTCTATCATTTCGCGTCTTTACAGTGAGTCCTAAACCGTAGGCAATGTCGATGACATAAAGTTTTGCGGTCGCATAACAAGGAGATGCGATGAGGAATGAGGAAAGTTGTACCGAGCCGGAAGCCAGAAAATTTCTGGGTGACGAGAGACTGGGTAGGATCCAGAATCCTGGGAGACAGGATACACTGAAGTAAGGGAAGCAAAGGGGGTGATGTGTGGGTGTAAAATCGGGTAGTTACCTACCTTGCCCGGAAGTGGTAGGAGCACCGGATGTTCTTCGGATAGGAGGATGGGTAGCGAGGCGAGTAGAAACGCCCGTGCTGAGGTGTAAGCTGGGAACTGACAAACTGGTAGTCGCACATTGTTCCCGGAATCATCTGACCATTCGTTTTGAACTTACCTGGAACAAAAAGAAGTCAAACATTCAGATTCTTTACTTTCTACTTCTTACTTGCGTATTTTTAAATTTCTAAGAGTCATTTCTAATCCAAAAGTATTTTCAAATAAGAAAATAAAGATACAAAATTCTGCTTCACGTTGTTCGATTTATCCGAGTCTTCTAAAAAGTGGAATAAATTTAAAAGCCAGTAGCTTTTTATCGCTTAACTACGGAAGATCGATACCTTGAGAAGAAAAGAAGAAGTTACTGAAAGGTGTTCGGTAAGGTTTCTTTATTTATTGAAAGGTAATCAATCAACCTTTCAGAGCTTTTCCGTGGATGACTTCAAGATGAAGATTTTTAATATAAGGTAAAAAGTGGTTCAGCATCTCCCTAATGACAGTGTCCCATTTCCAGAACAGGGCAAAACTCAATTTCAGTTTCATCTCTAATACTTTCAGAAAATGTAAATATAAAAATCGTGTACGATTATCTTAATAATTCTCTGAAGGTTAAACTTTGTTTTGTAATATTTTTCAATTCTGTATTGATTAACTATACATGATTTTCATGGTTCCTTTTAACAAGGATATTACACGATTCGCCAAACTTGAAAACTTTTCACAGAGTTCATCAAGGGAAGGGTAAACGTCTGCACACACTGCGTTAATTGCTTTCGCGTTTCCACGGCCCGTTCGTTAATTTAATAAAACAATGAATGCCAATCAACCCAGAGAAAGAATGGATTCGCTTTTCCCGATGAAGCCGCACATTTTTAATGGTTGAATACACAATACAAAGGCTCGATGTTGTTTGCGAAAAAGGTTTCTTACTATTCTCGTCGCCTGAGTTTCATCAATCATATTTTGTATTTCCACCCTCTCTTATTACGGTAACACAACAAGAAATCTATTTGTTGTAGAGAGGATCTGAAAATGTAAAAATAATTGAATATCACTTCGGTCAATACTTTTTCGGTAAATATAAGGTAAAATTAAAACATCTCGAATGCTAATATATCTGAATTATTGTGACCCACCTGCAGAGCTGGGTAAAATTGTTCTCAAAATGTATTTAAAATGTAAAATGCAAAATAGGTTCACAGAATCCATTTAAAATAGAAAATAGAAAATGGTTTTCTATCTTCTATTTAAAATGAAAATGCAAAATGGATTTTTAATAATACTTTTGCTATTTTTGTCGTATTACATATATATCTTTTATAGTTTATTTAACAAATTTTAGAAGCTTACCAAGGATTTCGAAGGATTATACAGAATTTCCAGGCATTATTTGAGATTCTCTGGGTTTCTAATGATTTCAAGAGATTTTCGAAAATCTCTTATTGATAAATAATTTTAAGGAATTTAAAGAGGTTTCTGGGAATTTAAAGGGATTACAAGAGATTTTTATGATATTTCAAATTTTTCGTGGTATTTTAATAGATTTTAATAAATTTATGAGATTTTAAGGGATTTTATATATTGGAGTGAAATTTTAAGGAATTTAAAGACGTTTCTAGGAATTTCAAGAGAAATCAGCGAATTTTAAAGGATTTCAATAGTTTTCCAATAATTTTAAGAGATTTTGACGCGTTTTGAGGAATTTAAAGTTTGTCGTGAATTAGAGATATTTTTACGAATTTTAAATGATTTAAAATGATTTTAAAGTTTTTCGTGGAATTTTGAAAGATCTTAAGAGATTTTTATATTTTTAAAAGATTCCGTAGAATTTTAGGGGACTTAAAAAGATTTCATTGAGTTTCAAAAGATTTAAAGTGATATTACGCGAAATTTTTTAAAATTTCAATAGCATTATTATTCAAAGTTTATTCGCATTTTTAATACTTTTTTGTCAGGGAAAAGTCAGAGAAATGTCAGGGAAATTAAAAAATTGAATCTTGTTGCCACCCTGCCAGGACAGAACCAAAAAAAGTAGAAAATGGTATTTTAAGTGGAAAATATGTTGAAAATCTAGTTAAGATGGAAAATGCAAAATGGGTTTCTTCTTCCTATTTAAAATACAAAATAGAAAATGGCATTTTGCTTTTTAAATACCTATTTGAAATGAATTCATTTGAAATAGTTACCCAGCTCTGCCCACCTGTAAATAATAGGAAATGTTAGAAGTGTATTTTCGCTCAGACTATTAGATTATGAATAGAATGTCTGGTAGAGAAAACGGGGAAAATATGAGTGCAATTTTTTAGGAGCATCTTCAACATCCGAGGATTCTTGATTTGGCGTGAAAAGCAAAAGCTTTCACGTCACGCACTCTTAGAAATATTCAGCAGAGCGCGCTCTTATACAGATACGAATGTACATAGCATGTATATGTATTACCCTTGCTTGGTATCACACGAGTTACAATACAGATATAAGAAAAGCATCTTGCACTAGAGGCCCCAAGAGGAGTCGACCTCGGAATATAAACTCGCACATGTACATCTCCACGCAGCGAAAGCGGAAATATTTCGAATATTCCTGGAGTACCAGTCTCCCTGACAAAGGAGGCTACAATTGTTGCATGAATGAACAAGCTCGTGTTGCGGATATTATTGGTCCCTGAATCGGACCGCTGAACCATAAGAAATTTCAATCCTTCACATAAATATTACTCACAAGGCTCATATTATATTTCCCAAGGATAAATTAAAAGTGCATATTTTTTATCAATTTCATTTTCATGTTGCGTTATGTTTTTCGCAAGTATAAATTTAAGTAATATAAATATTCAGAGAAAGAAATTGTTTTCAGGTGAAAAATCAATTGCAGTGAGACATAGAATTTGTATTTCCAATATGAATATTTTTTTAAACAGAAATTTAAAAATGCGAAGGAAGCCTTTTTTCTCTCACCCTCTAGGCGTCTTCATTTCAGAGGATGAATCCAAACTGGCTGTACCGCAGCAGTCGGCAATTTTACCATAATCTCGCATTCCTTTCAGAAACGTAATTCAGAAATGTAATTTCTCAGACCCAGCATGAGGAAAAAAAATGAAAATGTATCTCACAAAACTTGTGAATGTTTTGAGTCATTTTCTGCAGGACCTTTACATGTAAATGTAGAACGATAAATTTTAATTATGAAACTGCTTTCAATACAGAGTACACACATTTAACCATTCATTTGATTAAAAGTCACTTCTTGATATGGAAACGAGATTTTTTACCTTTCATAGAAGACTTCTTAATAACCTGTTTTAAAAAAGTGGTGTAACGAAATGTCTCGAAAATCTTGCATGCATTGTTGTTGCAAACCTGATTGTCTTTTCAACGAATTGAAATCCGATTAAATTCGTGAAAATCCCTGGAAATTCTTAGAGACCTTTTGAAATCTCTTTAAATTCCTTGAAATTCCACGACAAGATTTAAAATCCCTTAAAATCACTTAAAATTGCCAGAAACCTTTTAAAATTTCACGAAAACGTTCGAAATCGCTTAAAATTCATTGAAATATTTTAAAATTTCGAAAAATTTAAAATTTCTTAGAATTCTTAAAAATCTCTTAAAATTTTGATGAATTCCTTTAAAATTCCGCGAAATGTA
>JAUESH010000024.1:6457948-6469221 GCA_032275165.1 Synergus magnus
CGAAATTTCGCTGATAGAGGGCGTGAAATTCACTGTTTCATCAGCGTGTATACGCTGATTGAATCAGTGGTATACTTGAGGCTGCGAACCAGCGAAAATTCCGCTGATTCAGATTTAGAGAGTAGTCTTAGGAACAAATTTCCATCAAGCATTGAAATAGTAGTTATGGCTTTAATCTAGAAAGTGTTATTTCACGACTTGGCCACTATAGTTTATATACTTGAGAGATCGTAAGCACTGATAGGATTTTTTTAAGACTTGCTGAACGAATTACATTTATCGTTTATCACTAAATGCCTTTTTTAGAGTTGTTCATTTATGAGAAACTTTTAACGATCCTACCGCGGGAAAACGTTATGTCTGACTTTTATTTGGTGAGGTATGCGCAATAAACATATATATTGCTCTAATCATGATCCTGCCCATATAGAGATAATAGGAACGATATATTTGAGTAATTTATTAAACGCGAAATAGTAAATCATCAACTTTTTGAGAATTTGTTTTGTAAATAATGAATTTCAAAGACTTACGGCTGTCAATAAATTGAAAGGTTCCTGAAAAACCAGTTGTGTTAGACGGTGGTTCTTCACTGTGAAACTCCAGGATGAGAGTGGATCTTGAACTATAAAGGACTTGCGGAATATCGCGCAAGCTGCCGCAGAGTAATCCAGACCAAGGCGTGTACTCAGAAACACCGTTACTCTCCAAATGCAGAAAGACTTTGAGAAAATCACCTTTGGTGCAACTGAAAAGAGAAATTGGTACAAATTAGTTCAAACTTTGTAACAAAGGGTAAATATACTTCCTTATGTAAAAAATGCTCCGTTCTCAAGAACTTAAAGTATATCTCCTTAATATAATTTCAAGGAGTTTCAAGGTATTTCAAAAGATTTTAGAGGATTTTCAAACATTTATATACACGGAAAAAATTAGTCATTGAAACTTTTTTGACTGTCTGGAGTGTCTGGACCAAGTCAAGAAAAGTTTCGATAACTGTTTGTAAATTTGAAATACAAGAATAAGATTCAGAAGTCAGTGTCTCGAAATACATATTGAAATTAATGGTATAAAAAATATATATTTAGAGAAGAAGCAGAGGGAAAAGATTTATGTGAACAGTATATTATCTATGTATTCCTGAACTATAATGACGGAATAACTAATTGACTAGTTATACTCATCCGGAAACTGAGTAGGTGCATACTAGTTAGAGAGTACACAGATTATCTCGATTCACGTGAAACCTTTCGGATCCAGTGACAAGGTAATACCGAATTTAATAGGATTATGATTATCTTACTACAGGACAAATTTTATTCACATGTCATTATCATCCAATTAAATTTTGATCAAAGGTACATGATTCACCGAACTATCAGTCGACTCTGAATGTATGCTTCAATAACTCTGAGGAAGAGTTAGTAATACCAATTAGAAATTCAAAACTCTTAATTAAGCTTGAATAATTCAAGAACATTTGACCAGGAATAAATAACGTCTATAAAAAATACGTCTAAAGTTTCCTCACATGAGAATTGTAAGGATTAATTATAAACATCTCAGTTTCGGTTTAATCAGCAAGATCACAGTTATTGTATTCCAGACTACGACGATTTCTCATTGCAGGGAATTTCGGTCTCCATTCGAGCTTACTAAGCTTGTAATAACCCTGTTATATAAGCTATTTATCACACGTGTCTCTGTAGTTTCTAATTAATTAGTAGCAGAGCCCTTATGGAATTAAATTTGGCTCAAGTTGTAGGAATATGGTCTGTGTATTGTCAAACGATTTTCTATCTGTGTATGTATACTCAACCCAATTAAACTAATTAAAAGATATGGATTGTTTGATTTTGAACTGTAAATTCTAGATTTTACGTATATTAAACTTAAACACAAAGTTTGTGAGCTTACAGAAGCAAAAGTTGGAAATATATTTTTCTCTTTTCATACAGATATGTACTCAATTCGTATTTGTTACATTCTCTCCTCACATTCGGTCTATGGGAGTCAATGCAATTCCAGCTTGGCAGGATCTCTTTGACCTCTCGAAGCTTCGTATTCGATGAAACTAGCTTCAAATCTATCTACCCAGCCTCCTTTCTCGATAGTACGTCGTAATTCCGTGGTAACTTTAGCTCACCTTATTACTCGATCAATGAAAGATCTCCTTAACAACATTAAATTCCTGCTCTCCTCAAGGAAACAGTATCTTCTCTGACTGGAAGTAAAGCTGCCTCCACAAGTATGCAAGGAAAAGATTAAACGTTCATTTATCTCACCTTGCGAGAGATAACTTCTCCAGATCATTAGACAATGTATTTCCTTCCTACCATTCCCTCCTTATTTCTTTTGATTCTCTTCATTAAGCAATTATTGTTTCATTTCTGAGCTCTTGCCTCATCGAAATAAAATTTTTAATAGTAATTCAATATTAATCCGTTTATAAATCTATAAGAGTGAAGATTACAAATGGTAAATTTTTAAACTGTAAAAATCCATGCTGATAAATTTAGTAAAGGGGGTGTTAATCAATAAAGTAGAAAATGGAGGAGCTAAGAAGATGGTGATCTATGAACTGGTCGAGATAAACGAAGATTTATATGAGCTTTTCTCATGCCTGGTGAGTCGCTCAACAAGGTCATAATCTTGCTTCATTTTGTTCGTTTTCACAGCATGTGCCAACGTATCCAAGAATCCCTGCATGAGAGATTTACTTCTTAAATTTATTCTCTCCACCAAGTAATGTCGAAAAAACGTAGATTCTTCATGACAGCATTTGAAGATTTAAAAAGATATCAACAGATTTCAATAAATCAAATTACAATTAATCCAGAGATCAAAAGTCATCACATTTATTTCGTTCGCACATTTATTTCTTATTTGTCGCTTTCGTGAAAAACTTGAAAAACTTATTAACTTGAAAACTTGAAAAACTTGTAAACTTGAAAACTTAAAAAACGGCGAATAAGAAATAAATAGGCGAATCATAATCGCTCCCCAGTTTTTAAAAAGAATTTTACGTTCGCGTAGCGCCACCCATGGTAGAGAATCACTCAAACAATAATAACATTTTAAGATAAGATTACTTTCCTGAAGCTCTTACATTTGGTTTTAAAAGTGACTTACTCGAAGAGTTGCACTGCAGGTTTCAAGTCACGTTTCATCTTGAACATGCCTCGTGTCACATTGGTAGAGCATCTCGACTTCCTGGAGGTTGTTTTGAAATAGCTTTCGTTTGCTTCGAACGCCTGGCGATGTTTCCGAGTGAATCAGATAAAGCACAGGAACACGCGAAGTGCTCTACTCGAGATCGCGTTGCAGTCACATTTGGGCGGTAGCTCAATTTTTTTTAAACAAACTAAAAGCTCTTGTCATCTTTCTAAAATCCTCAGACTCGAGGAAAACCACTTGAAATATATTTATTATTCACATGTTTATGTGAATATCAATTATTTATATCGTATGTCTCTCTCAACCATTCCAATTTCGTAAAATTAAACTTCAAACGATAAGAGTCTAAAAGAAAATGCCAACTTTATCTGTTTTCACATCTGCAAGAGATAATTTTAGTTTATCCATTTTATGAATTCGGCTCTTTCGCGTCGATAATACATGTGGCGATAGAACGTTATTTTGATATGGAGGTAAAGAGGAGGGGGGAAGTATCCCCTGGCTATTTGCCTTCATCCGATTATTTAAATTGGTCAATACTCCGATTTAAACATTAGTACTATCTGAAATCAAAGTTTCAAAACCTCGATATTTATTGTACAATCTCTATAATTTTTCATTAAAAATGCGAAAAACCAACTCTCAAGGGAATTTGTAATGATAAAAGCATTCTCTGGTGTATATTGACCATAAATCTGTGTACACGTTGAACAGTGAGAAAATATCTTGCGCGAAAGTGAATATTGGAAAAATAAGGTACGATAATAATGTCATAAATCGCACTTAAATAAAATGAGAATGCAAAATTACATTTTTAGGTACAAATCTTTGAAGCATTATGTAAAAAGTTTATCAAAGTTCATCTGTTTCATTTACTCAAATAAACTTAGTACTTTTGGAAGATTTTCCCGCGAAATCTCACACTTTTGCTCTTTGAGTAAATGAACTTGGTACGTAATATCCCAAAAGCATTCTTCACACTTCTCCTAGTCGACGTCTGGCATGAGGCCAATCAGGAGGTCCTGCGTAAAACTTGATTCTCCCTTCATGACCCAATGCCAACGACCTCAGCTCCTGAAGAAAGTTATTCATCGGAAATGCTAATTACTTCTCGGCTCTTTTACTCAAAACAAATTGCAACAAAGGTCAGATTGCCGCTCAAAGAACTTCCATAGAATACATCGATGAAAAGAACTTGTTATTAGAGTTTTAAAAGGGATGACTGAAAAATTCCGAAAAATAAAATTCCCGACACTGTAAAATTTACGAAAGAAAATTGTCGAAGCAGAAAATTCCGACATTAGCAAATTCTTGAATTGGAAAATTGCCGAATGTTTATAATATTACCGAAATTACATATTTGCGAAATAGAAAATTCCCGAAAGAAAATTGCCGACATCGTAAAATAATATACAATAAAAATTTCGGGAATTTTACAGTTCTGATGTTTTATAATGTCTATAAAATTTCTTAAAGTTACAGAAGGAAGCCAATTTCGATTTCACATAAATTGTAAGAGTTTTTAGAAACGATAAGAAATTATGAGAAAACATTGATATCATGTATAAATAGAGCAAAGAACCTTTTTCAAAAATATAAAACGAGCCGAACTAAGTGAATGTGATAGAGGGTAAAAGAAAGCTCTCTTAGCAGACACAGGGAACCAAGTTGGCACTCTCCTAGTAAATTAAAATACGCGAAGCTGTCCCACATTTTTATCAGTACCGAAGGGAAACGGAAGCGGGAGTTTCCACTGCACGAGCGGAACGCAAATAGCTGTATTACAAATAAAAGAAGACTCACAAACCAAATCGTGGACCGAATTCCAAGCATTTTATCCACATTTTACCACAGAATGGCCTTTGCATTGTACATATTTTACATTTTCAATTGCTCATTTCAATTAAATCAGTTTCGCTCAGATCTGCCTTTTAAAACAATTGTAATTAATATTCATTTGAATTAAAGCTTTCACTCGTGAGGTTTCTTATGAAGAATTTAATTTAAAAAGCCATACAACATTTTTGCTAGTACTCGAAACAAAGTGCAGGGTGTGCTTCACAGGCTTCTCGAATATATTCTTCTTCGTTAAAATCTCTTAAAATTCGTGAAAACCTCTTAAAATTCCCAGAAACTTCTTAAAATTCCTTGAATTCTACGATAACATCTAATGTCCCTTTACGTCCGTCCCTTACGTCCATGAAATCCTTAAAATTCTATAAAATCTTTTAAAAATCAGAAAAACCCTTAAAATTATTAAAAATCTCATAAAATTTCACAAAATTCTTAAAAATTCCATAAAATATCTTAAAAATTATTAAAATCTCCTGAATTTTTTCAAAATTCCTGGAAATTTGATGACAACATGTAAAATTCCTTAAAGTCCCTTAAAATTCTCTGACGCCTTTTGAAATCCCTTAAAATTCGTGAAAACCTCTTAAAATTGCCAGAAACTTCTTGCAATTCTTTAAATTCTACTAGAAATCGATTAAAATTCATTGGAATCTCTTAGAAATATAAAACTCAGTTCTTAGAAACCTCTTAATATTCCTCAAAAATTCAAAACATTTAAAATCCCTTAAAATTCCTAGAAACGTCTTGAAATTCCTCTCTAAAAAAAGTAATGTAACGAAATGTCCCTAAAATCTCGCATACATTGTTGTTTCAAACCTGCTCTTTAAATTTGAATCTGCGAAATTTCATTGGTTTTTTAATGACTTGAAGTTGTAAAAAGTAAAATAAAATAATCGTGCGCTTAGCGCGCGTGTTGGATTGCTAGTTAGCATAAATTATTGACAAAGGCGCGCGCATAACATTCTAGTTGTTTCAAATAGGTGATGAGTTAAAAGCAAAGTATTTGAGGAGATAATTTTAGTTTGGGAATGTTGAAGCTATAACTGGATGAAACTATGACACTTAATGTTGTCAGCTCACAAAGTAAGCGAAGTATAGTGTCACGTCGTTAAAAGGCTAACGTTAAACGAGTCCTTGTCTTCGTCCCATTTTAGTGCTCTCACCATTGTGTAACTTTCTGAAATACCGTATGCGAATCCTTTTGTTCTCGGGGGATCAAGAATATCGTTGCCGTATTATCTCAATCGAGGATCGCTAACCGAAGGAATTATCGAACAGATGGGAACTGCTGCTTTAATTGCAAGATAATTATTCCACTCGTGAGAGCTTCCGCAGCATTCGTTAGAATATAGTAGAACCTCTCGACTTACCCCACGGCAGTTTGGTTTTCTTTCTTTTTCTTACTCTTATCCATCGATTAAACTTTTTTCTTCAAAACCCAACTTTGGCTTCCGATTTCATCTGCTTCGAGGATTCTCGCTTCTTTTCCTCGATTTTCTTAGTGTAAGAGATTTCCGCTGTTTTCCTTTATGAGGCTTTCAATTTTGAATGGAGAAGAAAAATCTAATTTAGCTCGCCTTTCTTATTTAAAGGACACATGTCAGAAATTTGATCTGACAAACTGAAAAATTTTTGCACTCAGTGTCCGTTACAGATATTTTTTTTTCCCTAGCTATATTTTTCACCATTTTGTTGATTGTTATAAAATTGCAGAGCACATTCATCCACTTATAATCTATTTATTAATCCTTCTCTAAAAATGCATGATACAAAACTCGCAATTACCACATTTTCAATAATAATAATAATAATAATAATAATAATAATAATAATAATAATAAT
Organism: Synergus magnus; assembly: GCA_032275165.1. NCBI lineage: Eukaryota > Metazoa > Arthropoda > Insecta > Hymenoptera > Cynipidae > Synergus > Synergus magnus. Next base: position 6,464,822 of record JAUESH010000024.1, read on the forward strand.
AGAACTATTGATCTAATTCTAGGACTATGAATTTTAGTTCATTCAGAAAGGGATTATATTCCTGTAGTGCTGAACCCACATAAATTAATGAAAATGATACAAAGCCCAGCAGAATTGAAATTGTGTGTTAGTGGTGGCTTTCATCTGAATGTCAGGGTACGTAATGAGTAAATATCGACATCAATATCGTATTTAGTACTTGTGCCAACAGGGCCTGTCCTCAATCGACATTTACTACGTGTACACTAGGATTATTGGGTTTGCAGGCCAGAGATCTTCGGAAGTCGTGCTACACATCATAATTATCCCGTAATTGTTTCCCGTAGCCAAACACTAAACTACGCGCGTATCCGGTTTAACAAAGCTTCTTAGCACTTATGATTTACTCTTAATGGGTCTGCACGGACTAGAGTAATGATTTTTAAATCCAGAGACAAAATACTCATAAATTCAGTTCACATTCCATTTCAAACTGCCTTTAAAATTCTCAATTACTTCAAATCAGTTGGTACTTTTTAATTCAGTCACTAATTTCTGCCACGAATGAAAAAGAATTGAGAAGAAAATAAATAAAATAAGTTGATTAAAATAGTTGATTAAAATAGTTGACTAAAAAGTGACTTGCAAGAAAAAAGTGACTAAAAGTAACTTAAGTGACTGTGTGGCAGCCCTGAATATGAACCCTATGCGATGTGTATCGTTGTAAATGACATTTTGACAGTTTATGCAAACTCTCTGAAAATTTTCGACATACCCGGTAGATCAAGCACGGAACACGCGTCCAATGCAGAACTGTCGCGCGCAGTGCTTATTTATTTACAGAGCACCATATAATTTATGACTTTTCCCCTCACACAAATCGCACCCTTCGAAAATAGTCGCGGTAAAGCATTGACTTTAAAACATTCCGTTGCTAAAGTTTAAAAGGGTACCCGATGAAATAGTACAGTAGTAGTCTTTTCAAACTTTCACGAATCGAAGATTTAAACTTGATTCAGGGTAGGTAAATAAAACATTAACTTCAAGCGAAGCGAAAGATCGATCCTAAAGATTCAAAACATCGAATTGGGTAAATGCTCAATTTAACAAAGCCGAAAGTGTAGACTGCCTATTTCAACACAAACCTCCTTGAATATATTTGAATTTAAATACAATTTTTTTGTTTGGAACTCGATGTACATTTCAGGGGGGCCACTGACCGGGAAACCGGGAATTAGCCTTGCATTTTGATTACCGAGAAATAGTTGGGAATTTTTTTTCAAAACCGGGACTTTTTTTACATTCGAAGGATTTATTATTTGAATTTTTAATATTCACAAGATTTCAAAAGATTTTATGAGATTTTTAAAGTATCAAGGATCAAAAGATTCATAGCTTTTTCAAAGATTTTAAGAGATTTTAGAAGATGGCTAAATAATGCAAAAGTTTTAAACGAATCGTAAACGGTTTAAAGGGATTTAAAAGGATTCTAAAAGTTTCACGGGATTACCGAGGAATCCAAAATATTTCTCAATATTAAAGGGATTTCACATAATTTTGAAGTAATCTTAATTTGGGAACGTTTTTTAACTGTATTTAAAGAAATTTCAATAGATTTTCAAAGATTTCACGTATATTCAGGGAATTTCAAAAGATTTCCAAAAATTTAAAAAGCTTTAAAGGACTTTAAAGGGACTTTAAAGAAAATTTAAAGTTAATACTTTTAGATTAAAAAATGAAAAGTTCCTTTTAGATATTAGTAATTATATAAATTTAAATTTTTTAACTAATTGCGAAAAATTGACAGACTAACTTATAATTTTTTTACTAAACGTTAATCACTTTTACAATCATTTACATTTTATATTATTCCTCGCAGCTATAAAATCTTTATTTCTTTTAATAATTTACACGGTAACTCAATATTGAATAATTAATACTACAAAAGTTTGAAATTCAACCGAGAAAAATACAATTTTGTCCGTGGAATTTTTTCCTGAAATGGCCATCCTAAGCGTAAAATATGAATTATTTATTAGTGTGATAAAAAAACAGAATGTGTGCACTATAAAAAGAACTTCCACCTATATTAATAAATTTTTAAATTAATCCCTTGTTATCATTGCTTATATCCGGAGATATTAAGCCCCTATGAGTGATATAAAAAACCCATCACTCAAAACTGTTTCATTAAATAGGAAAATGGATAGATATAAATTTCCACTCTCCAAACATGAATTGATAAAATCTCTGTGATAAAATATTGTCCCATCACTGAAAATGAGCTTATATGATCAATATATAAATTTCGTATTTGCGGTTCAGCGGATGCAACTGCAAATATGATTTTGTCAACAATGATCAGCAATAAATTACAAATATCTTTCAATGCATATGTATGCATTATTCCCATAATAACAGTATTTCGGGAGTTCGACATTAATTTTATTTGTAGCGTTTATATGTAGTTGGAAATTGCATTTGCCCGAACTTCTATCTCGTTAACAATATATAAGCGCTCGCTATATGCGAGATAATTTCTGTTCACGCCATTAATAATTTCATTTTCATTATTCTCGGCAAGTAGCTAAGGTTACGGCACAAGGCGAGATTGCATTTATCATATGTCTAGAAAGGTCGCTGAAACGTCACGCAAGGTTACGGTCGACTTACCACGTGTGGAAACGGTTTACGATCCGTCCCGGAGTTTGTAGAAAAAATAGTCTACGAGCATCCGGCGGTACGCCAGTATTATTTACGCCCACGAAACAAGTCCAGTAAACACTAGATTCCCAAATAAAAAATCCCTAGCAATGGCAAAACGGCAATATACGTGGATACTTTTTATTTATCGCCGCAGTTTCCTCGGACGGAATTTCATCCAGAACGAAGCTTCAGCTCTCTCCATTTTTTCTCGCTCCCGCGGAAGCGTAATTGTGCGCAATACAACAAAGCAATCCCTAATGTACGGGATGTCCGCGCCTTGATTTACGGCTCCAGGGAAACTAAAGTAAAGAAATTTTCAAAAAATTTTACAACCTGAGTAATCGCGCGTCGACTTTTTCAAAGCGACGTTGATGAATCAGAGTTGATGCTTTTTATTCACTGAGTATGAGTGTAATTCAAGAATTAATGATCATTCACTGTGAAAAATGAAACCATTGTAATGGATAACAAAAGTGGAACTTTTTTCTTGTTGTTAATGCTGATTTAGTGCCAATGAAGATATAATAACTAGCATATTTTATACTCTGGCAAAATCTATATATATGAAACTGTGAATGTTTGACAGTGTGTTCCGAATAGATTTCCACATTTAAAAAAACTTTTAAATCTCCTAGAATCTCAATTAATTTTTCTTAAAATGATTAAAAATATTTTGAAAATCATATTATGAAATCTCTTCAAATTCATTAAACTTTCTTAAGGTCACGTAAAATTTATTGCAATCTCTTAAAATTCCCAGCAACACCGTGTAAATTTTTACTAATTATGAGATAAAAGTAAAAGATTGATTAATACGGAAAGGTGTCTTCATTGTCGTTTAATCCTGTACTAAAATTCTTTAACTACCTGGAAACTCCAAACACGATTTTACTGCCTTGCGCTTCTCCCGAGACAGCAAACAGTGTTAAAACAAGTCCAACAGTTGTAAAACGCTTGGGACGAGAATTTTCATGAATTATTTCAGGAATGAAACTTTTGGGAGCTGTAGTTGTTAGTTTGAAATAATAAATTGCAGAGCTAAACTCAACATTCTAACATTTCCTGATGATCATTTAAATTCGCATGCATAGACACTTCCTAATAGAGAATTAAATTATATCAATAACCTTTCCATCAACAAATTATAATTAAGATGTGTGAGATTCCTACAATATCTAGACTGTTCTAGAGGGTTCTATTTAATTATGTCCTTGTTGGATTTATTGGCTTTACAGGTACTAAGAGCTTGTTAGGTTCAACCTCTATACTCTCTATTATAGAACTGGTAATAAACAGCAGTTATCGTTTTGCCTGAATAGGGACTAACAAGGGAGCAAAGTGATTCAACTATAATAATTCTTATCAGTAACATTTAATCTCGTTGCTTGAAATCATAGAGTCGAATCAAGCATTGCATAATATATTATATGCATAATCCAAGTAACCCACAATCTTATTCGTGTCTCGAACAGTTAGAAAGTTGCTAACTCTCGATCGAAGAGGTAGGTACGATTATACAAAAAACCTATAGAACTTTCTACCCTCATCTTACCTCAACGAAATGCCTCGAAAATCTCGTATACATTGTTGTTGCAAACCTGATTGGCTGCGAAATTAAAAATCCCTTAAAATTCTACGAAATCTTTTAAATTTCGTAAAAATCATTTGAAAATCGTTAAAATCCCTTAAACTTCCTAGAAACCTTTTGAAACCTC
>JAUESH010000024.1:6490823-6504714 GCA_032275165.1 Synergus magnus
GTTTCTGGGAGTTTGAAGAAATCTTAACGAATTCTAATAAGGGATTTCGAAGGTTTTCGTGAAATTTTTTTGCGCCATTAGTTTGTTTTTCTTCTTTCAGCGATTTCGAAATCCTTCATTTTTTACTTTTTTTATTTTATTTTTTTTATCTAATTTCTTTAAATCTAATTATTCGGAAAAGTATATTTAAACCGGAAATCCACTTCGCGTATGAAAAATAAAATCAAGACCAGGTCCCGGATTTTCGTCACATGAAATCTCTTAAAATCTCGGGCAACGTCGGGGTATATTTCCACTAATTTTTTATTATTGCCCATACCGTAACCCAGTTTATCATTAATCTAACTTCAACCGTAAATGATGAACTAAAATTTCTCGAATTTTGAGCAGGTTCCTAATTTAGAGATTGAATAACGAGGGTTAGATTAGTTTTAAAGTGGAGGATGAAAATGATGTGGTTTTAGTAAACACCTAAACATGAAAGGGGTTGATCCTCTAATGTTAACTACAGAGCGAAACACAAAAGAGATAGTAGTGGTGCATCTTGTCTTGTGTATCTGCACTTGGTATCAAGCTAATACTGAGATAGTGTCAAGGGAACCCTGTGGCAACGAGTAATCAACTAAGGTGGTTCGGGGAGTGTCCTTTACCTCGTCCTGTTTTAGGAGTTCAGGGGGTTCTCAGCAGACGCAGGTTTATTGCTTCGTGGAATTCGCCTACCCGCATTAACTCCCCAATTCCCTTCATTTAACATCTTACTGTCAATTTACTTCACAAAACTCCATCTTCCCTGCTTCAATGGAGTTGTAAAAAACTTAATGTCCCTGCTTCTGTTGAAATTAAGACATTTTAAAAACGAGTGAAGTGATTAACTAAACATAAGCGATAAGATAAACTGAAGATTTTTATAATTCCTTGCGTTTATAAATTGTGGAGAAAGTCAAGGATTATGGACTTCTAAATATTGAACTATACAGTAAAACGGTTATGCATGAGGAAGCCGATCTCGGCGGTGAGCCACTACCTATGATTTCAATTATTCATTCACTAATGGCATGCATAAAAGGCGTAATAGCTTAAAGTGCCTATCGTTAAGCCTTGGAAAAGAGACTAAAGCACGGGTAACAATTACACACGTTCTTTTGGCCATTGCACACTCAAAGAAATATTTTACTAGCTTCTGTCTGCAATATCTCAAAAAACTTTTTAGGCTTTTAGCGTGGCTTTGAGCCAACTTCTTTCGTGATTGATTTTCTTCTGTTCCTTAATTTACGTATTATTTCCAGCATAATTGCATGGCAAGAAATGTGTGCTTTCGTAGCAGAAAAAGAATGTCGTTAAGATATGACATAGCTTTGAGTTTTAAAATGTCATTTTTCACATTTTCATTATTTAATGACATTTCATTTGATGGTGTGATAACACATTTCTCTATAAGAAATCCGAGGCAGTTACAGAGATTATTTAAAGAGATACTAGAAGATTTTACTTACTCAAATCGAGAAGGGCCGGTGTTGAACTGATGAAAAGTAAGCTGGACGATTTCTTCCGGTTGGCCGACAAATGTATATAGCAGACAGTCAATATTCATTGGATACCGTTTCGGAAAGTCGGGGGACATGAAAGTACCGCCTTGAGGACTGTAGGAACTGCTGTACACTACACAAGAGCATCCTGTAATCAAAATAAATAACGGTTTATTCCTCTTGCTTCAGCGATTATTTTAAACTAGACAAGTACACTCATTACCTTCTTTCACGGAAACAGGTTTTAAAAGAAGTAGAAACATATTAACTCAATTCTATAAAAGTCCTCAGAATCCCATTAAATTAAAAATTGATATAATCTTGCTTGATATAATTTAATTCTAATTGATATAATCTGCTTGCCTTGAAATTGAAAAAAAATGTTTATATGAAGGGCCTAAAATTATTGAATTGCAAATTAAAATCATGTAATTTTGTATTATATTTATAGTTATGTAATAAAGAAACAAAATACTGCAGATACTGGCTCAAATTACTTTTATAAAAAGTCAATCATTTCTGTAACTATGAAATGACTGAATAAATATGAATGAGATATAAAGCTAGATATAGAGAAACTTGAGATATGAAAACATCTAATTTTTCCTTTTGACTATTCCATGTAATTAACTTATAAGTACTTATAATGCTTCGCAAAATACTCTTGAAATTCGCATATTTAATAAATTAATTTCATTTTTACCAATGACTTATATGATTCTTCATTTTTCTTGATTATCATTTCAATCTTTTATTCAATTTTAGAATCCTCATCAGTAATACTTTTTCCGCTTGGTTTATTTTCAACTCCGAAACGTGTCGGATTCGCACCTACAGTGAGAGCAAAACTCTGAATATTTAACCAGATCGATAATTTACTGAACTGTCTCTGCACTACACTGTAAAGTGCATTCTTCTATATGGCCAATGTTGTTCCACAGACCTCGCTACGCGCGTGATAGCGAGAATCTAATTTCCTGTTTCTTAATTAACTTGCACGATAGGCGAGTGTTTCAAATTCTATACTTTTCCTGCACCTCCTACGCATACGTGGAATCGAGTCTACAAGAATTAAAACTCTGAATATTAATATATATGTTACCCACGTGGGAATTAATGTGACCTTTCGTCGATTTAGCAAGTCCTCTTTTAATTTTAATTAAAATAAGTATAACCACTGTATTCATTTTGAGGATATTTTAATTATATAAATAGTTTTATCAAGTTTATGTTATGCACATACTTTTGCTCATGTAAAATTAACGTGCATAGAAGTATCCGGTATGCTCTCAAAGTTTTAAAATGTAATTTACTTTTGATCTCGTGGATAACTATAAGTAAAGCATGATACCCTGTATTTCTAGACGGAAATTCAATCAACTTCCATTTTCAATCATAGCTTATTGGATATTCTACGTAGCTTTAAGACCAACATAGGAACTCGTTTACCACACCTGAGTGATGTAGTTTCCGTTAGAGAAATATTATGCCAGAGAATTTGCATTTTTTATTACCTTATTATCCTTTAAAGACTACGCACGAAGAACCAGATTTTCGGATAATCGCAGCGTTTCAATTTAAATTTAGTTACACGATTGAATTTAATATTGCTAGCAAATTAACGCGTGCGCGATTTTTTTGTTTTTCTTCTTACAACTTCAAGGCATTCAAAAGCCAATCAGGTTTGCAACAACAATGTATGCGAGATTTTTGAGACATTTCGTTACACCACTTTTTTTAATAAGGATATGAATAGCTGCTTTAATTTAATTAATATTATAACATTCTTAGAGAAAATATCCGAAGAATATTTTTCAATAAGGAGGAAGCTTTGAGTTAAATTTCATAGCTTTTACCTAACTTCTTTCGGAAAATAATGACCTCATTGAGGGAAATTGAACACAACTTTCGGGCACCACGACTTCTTACGTGAAAAGGATTCGTTTCATCCTAGAAAGGAAAGTATACATGATTCAAAAGGAAAGGAGCAAAGGTTTGACCAGAGGTCGATCGCGTAGAAAGAACGCGAATGGAGAAGCATTATCCTCAATTTATCTTGAGCGCAGTTAGCTTTGTCTGGTCAGAACCATCAGGTTTCAAAGGAATATCGTTTCGGCTACCTCAGATCCATATATTGCCTTTCTAATCTCCCACAATCTTTTTGAAATGATTTTTAATATCCCTCCAGAAAGCCCCAACTTTAGAAAAGAAATTTTCCCTTAGAAATTTCACCATCTCCAAGGACATTCTTTAAACTTTCTTTTATCTTTGAAGAAGTTTAAACCGACTTTTCTTTAAGTAAATTTGCTAACACTGCAGTATTTTTTAAAGAAATTTTCTTCTTATAAAGGAATTTAGTTATCATTCTGTCAGTGGATGCCAAATTTTTATCACTCGCCACGGCTGGCTACTTCGAATTTAAAATAGGATGCTACAAAAGACTCAGAAAGGGAAATCCCTGGAGGTAGCAACTATGCTTCGCATGCGAAAAAGTAAAGGTAGAACGACGATCAGCCAACCAGAAGACAGACATAAAAACTTAACCCTTAACCCACACAGTGACATCCTTTGAAGCCCATGAGAGTATCTGTCTCTCTTAAGGACTTGATTTCCACACAGCAGTTACGGATTTCTTGCGGAAGTACTTTCAAAGTCTAGAATGTGATACATAGTTTTTCAAGTCACTCTTCCATTCGATATTTCATACTTTTCTCATTTAAAAAGTAAACCATATTTCATTTGCGAAAGTGTATCAACCATCATTTCCATTTTACGTAATCTTTATTACTTTTCTATTCCTGTTAATTGTATTTCCTGTACAATATGCCTTATACCTGTATCAATGAACATCCGAGAGCGAATTTATACACAAATCGTGTTAATAGACTCCGGGTGTGGAGAATAGGTTCGGAATTAAAAAGGGCTGATTTTTTATTTCCAGAGCATGAATGAGAGTATTGTGATATCCATATGGTGAAAATGAACACATATTCATAAGGAAAAAATTTGCTATTGCACCAAATTTCCCATCGATAAAGGAGCGTGAAATTTACATACGACAGCAGAAAATGGTATTGGCGGAATAAGCTCAGTTAGTCAATTCAATTTGCCATCTGATCATTCGCACTGTTCGCTGGCTTTGTAAAAGATGTCGACACTCGTGAAAATGGAGACCAATATTCGCTGTATAAAAGAAATGGGATCCTATTGAATAGAGTGCACTTCTATGTTATATGACTTCATGAAATTCATTTGAGTCTCTAAAACACTAATTCAATCTCAGAGTAATATTATACAGATAGTTTGATAAATGTAGACTTTAATTTTTTTGTAGTTTAGATTCAAATTTCGTAAGTTATGTATCATATTTCACTGAATAAAAATAAAGTCCTTAAAATACACAATTCGTGATAAAATCGTATCACATATTGATTTTATGTTCAGGACTACCGAGCAAAGCATAAAACTTGTAAGGTTTTAAAAAATGTATTCGGTAAAGAACGACTACTGCTGTTCAGCCCTCTCAATTTCCACTGGGATTTCCATTCTATGTCACGATAGCGCAGAGCTACTCAAACCTTGGCAGAAACGAGGATTTCCGATTAAATTTCAGATACGAATGACGTATGCTTCTTACACTCTCTGCAAATCAACTTTATTTTTGGCTCTTGCACAGTCTTCACATCAACAGCTTAGCAATAAGATCGAAGTGATAGAGATAAAGACATTATGTCGAGGTCGCGAAACATAAGAAATCACTTAACCTCTAATCCTACTTCCGTTGACTTCTTGTCAAGATAGCAGCGAGTTTGCCGCATCGAATTTGAGTGCTGCAGCCGTCGGCAGAACCTTGGAAACTTCCTACTGTCCCGAGAGGAATATCTTATCTGCTTTTGCACAAAATGCGTCTGGATGTGAAGTGAATCAAATTGGTCGAATTCCTTCTCTTTTCATTGTCCCTCTTTCTCGTTTCATTTTTCTCTCTCTTGCTTTCCCTCCTGACTTCTCGCTTCAGTCACCCCTTTGCTCTTAGGTCACGCGATTAGTTCGTCGACACAGAAGCGCTTCTACTAAAAGCCATAGAAAAAAAATAAAGGGAAGAAATTTGTGGTGAAGAATACCACAAGGTATAAGGATTTCGATCCTTTCGTCCCAACATTTTCACGCTCTCCTATCTATATTTTCTTGGGCTGGCTTCCACCAACGTCCTACATACATGTATTACATGGATATGAAAATCCCATTATGCTCGCAGAAAAACGGTTTAAGGAAGAAGAATGCTTCTAAGTCTCAACGAAGACATATGTATCTGCTGACACATGTCACAACTGTTACACATTACGTGTCTTTGTAATATTTCTTTAATCATGGAAAAGCTTCATACTTATTCTATCACTCGACAATTCATGAATATACTGTTAAAAAAATCAGTATGAAATTTAATACAATGTACTAGCAAACCAACACGCGCGCTACGCGCACGATTATTTATTTTACTTCTTACAACTTAAGTCATTGCAAAACCAATGATTCTAGGGACATTTCGTCACATCACTTTTTTTAGATAGGAATTTCAAGACGTTTCTAGGAATTTTAAGAGATTTTGACAATTTTCAAGTGATTTTCACGAAATTCTGAAGATTTAAGGTACCTCAGGATATTTCACGGAATTTTAACGGAATTTTAAGAGGTTTTCACAAATTTGAAGAGATTTCAAAAACTTTTAGAGAATTTTAAGGGACTTTAAGGAATTTTAAATGTTGTCATAAAATTTCCAGGATTCCAGGATTAAAATTAATTATGTACATTATTTTTAATGTACATTTAGTAACTTCATTATACAAACATATAGATTTTCACATAAAATGTATGTGCAATTTCAATAAAATGTGTACGAAGTCATGTGTAGTAAAAGTCATTTTAGTTCAGACGTAATTTAATATTAAGTAGTATAAGTCAATTTAAGTCAGACGAAGGAGTTGTCACGTAGTATAAGAGATTTTTGGTCGTCCAATTATTGGCATAAATGTAAGGAAGAGTTATTTTTACAATAAAAACCAGTAAACCAATTTTTCTATGCAGTAGAATAGGAATTTGGTCTAAACTTTATAAGTGAGAATATTGAGCGAAAATTAAGAGAAACGACTAACAATTCTTTCTCGCATCCTTCAATTATATTCATGTTTATTTTCGTTATTTCAGGTCATATTTATTCATGTTATATCCAACTGAGGGATCTTTTATTTAAATGTATGCAAATGCGACTAAAGCGTAATCGACGTTAATAGTTACGATCTTCTGACTAGAGTCGTTTTCAATGCAGATAATTGGTGAATAGGACAAAGAGCATAGGGCGTGTTGAAATGCTGAACTTATAACCATACGTAAATTGAAAACGAATTTTAATTAAAATCAGCTATTGTGTTAATCACTTGCTTTAAAAAAAACACTGAGCTTGAAATTTAATTTAAAGTTGAACTTTTATATAATTTTCTTTAATATGGTGATGCAAATATTCGACTACTAAATCTGAATAAAGATAATAAAAATTGTTTTCTCCAAGTTGAAGGTAATTAGCGTGTTATATATTTACGAGAACTTTTCCGCTTTATGCAAAATTGAATAGATTTAATAGACAAAGAAATGCTGCAACCCAGAATTTATTAATCTGAGATTTCAGCAGTAAACAGTTCCTGTATTTGAAAACGCAAAGGTTTTTCGTTCTATGGCTAAGGAGCACACTTTTTGATGCATTTCTTAGAACGAAGAATGCACGGTTGAATTGCTGGCTTAATTATACATACTGCATGTACATGTTGGTTCGCGTGAAATGGGCTGTACACTGATTTTAAAAGGACTACGACCTCTTGACTGCTTTAGTAGTCGGTCAACAATCTACTCAACCGGCAAGAAGACCATTATTCAGTCACGTTCCATGCTTACTTTAGCTTTTTGCTATTTCATTTGTACTTTTCAATATTCTCCATTTCTGATAATAGTAATATTATCTAAGCAATGTCAAGTAATTTGTCCAACTACATATTTCTTTTTATAATTATAAAAATACTTTGCTAAAGAAAAAATTTCAGATATTTTCTTGTGAATGAGGAGCATATTTTTTCTAAAAAAAAGGCAAAGAAGGTTGTTTTATTTTTTGTAGGGAGCAATTTTTCAACATTTAGAGAATTGTTGTCATTATATAAAAATACTGTATAAAATGTGAAATGTGTTGGAAAATGTCTGCTCTAAAATAAAGGCGAAACGCAAAGATTTCATAAAAGAGAAAAAGGAAACTAAAGACGAGATTCCTTGAGATTCCATACCACTGACTTTTCTTTTTCCTTTCTATGTTTCTCTCTTGATGAAGAAACTATCAGTATCATAAATTTTCCTTTCATTTCTTGTCGGTAGAATGTTTCTCACATATAGAGGTACTCAAAACACTTGTTAAAAATTAATTCCTTTTATAAATCAATAAATAAAGAATAATAGAATGAAAACCACACCTTCTGGACTAGTAGGTACTATATCTGTACTTAAACTATCAAGGGTGTGAAAACTTGAGTTTTGTTTAATCCAAGCGAATGTGAATGAAAAGAGTCGTTACCACAAATTAAAGGACTTTTGGTAAATTAGAAAAAAGTTCTCGTTTATTTCGACCCCTCCTGTTTCCGCTAATGACTGTCCATGAGTCTTTTCACATGGAAGACACCCAAGAGACCCATTTGTCTGCTTTCCTGACTCACTAGTTTTCGCAATCCATTACCTGCAAATATTATCCAACTATAATTAAAAAGTCTTGAGTTTTTACTTTTCTGCTTCGTGGTTCTAAACTAATTGATATGATAATATTATATACCTAAAATATAATAGATCTGATGTCTGGAGCGACTTTAGAAAACGGTTGAACGCATACTTGCTTTTACATTAGCAATTTTAATTCTCTAAGTGCTCTTTTTAATTAAGCAATTCCAGTCTGACGCGAATTTTCTTCCGAGGCAATTCTGGTTAAGTTGTGATTAATTAGGCTTTAGAAAAGTTTAACTTCCGCAGCATTTTACATCTTTGGAAAATCATATAGTACCTATTGTATACATATGAGAGTTTCCATAACTTTAAATAGTTATAATATACAGTACCATAGATTCATTCATTTTTTGAAATACAAAAAGATTCAGAAATCAATGTTTCAAAATATTGAAATTAATGGTATAAAAAAAGTATTTAGAGAAGCAGAAAGAAACGAATCGCGCGTGTATTTATGTTAGTTAACTATTATTTGAATAAAAATAATATTTCCTGAAGTGATTTGATTATTGGACCAATTTATCTATTCACAAGCCTTCATTTAAATGTTCTCTTGTTCAGTTCCCTATCGTGTAGAGTTCGTTGTAAATGTTACGAGGGCAGGGGGTAATGGTTGAATCCTACACTTTGCCCATTATCATCTGGTCTCCGCCAGACTAAAGCCGAGTATTTATGTTTTGCAGCTATATATGACGCAGTAATGCATGCATTGCGTATCCGCTGACACGAGGTTACGAACCGTGTTAATTACTAGTCGGTCCTTCGCAGCAATAAATTAATATTTCAATTACAAATTCGCAAATGGTATCCACACTTTTTGGAGACCAATATTCCACCCCAAAATGCCATTAGTATCCAGAAAATATTTTTCATATTCCATTATGCACTTGTCGATATTTTATAATACAAATTTCTTCATTTAAGGAGGGAGGTGTCACGTTTCAATTGATTTTTAATTAAATACTATTAATTTATGTGTAATTATTCAACGAAAAGCTATAGTAGAAAGAAAAAATGAATAAAACAGGTCTGATATTTTTATAGGTGCACCATGTCACAGTACTAATAGACATTCCGGCACTGCACGGCATGTGCACGCATTGTAACAACGTTCAAGTATTTTACGATCGCAACGGAAGCACATTTTTATGCAAAAATTTCAAGTTTTCAACTTTAATTCAAAATTGACTATCATCCTATCTTAAAAAAGTGGTGTAACGAAATGTCTCGAAAATTTCTTATACATTGTTCTTGCAAACCTGATTGGCTTTTGAATGACTTGAAGTTGAAAGAAGAAAAACAAACTAATGGCGCAAAAAAATTTTACGAAATCCCTTATTAAAATTCGTTAAGATTTCTTAAAACCACCAGAAACCTCTTGAAATACCTTAAACATCCACAAAAACCATTAAAATCATGAATCTTTTGAAATTCAAGATAAAATTCGCAAAAATCTCTAAAAATTCCTAAAAACCTCTTGGAATTTCCTAACACTTAAACTCTCTTAAAATCCTTAGAAATCTTATCAAATTCCATGAAATTCTTAAAAATTCCACGAAATCTTTTACAAATTAGAAAAATTTTATGAATTCCGTTAAAATTCCGCGAAATATCCTGAGATATCTCTAAAAAAAAGTAATGTAACGTAATGTCCCTAAAATCTTGCACAAATTGTTGTTTCAAACCTGATCTCTAAATTTAAATCAGTAAAATTTTATTGGTTTTTAAAAGACTTGAAGTTGTAAGAAGTAAAATAAATAATCGCGCACGTAGCGCGCGTGTTGGTTTGCTAGTCAATTAAATAGTTTCAGAGTGATGAACACAGTATTCCTAAAATAATACATTTCCTACGGTAATAATACATTATTTTATCATCTCACCACTAACATTAGTCATTATTATATGATCCTTAGGCAATTGAAGCTTTACATCTCTATTTATGGCTCTTATTATTTAAGGCGCTTATTTATGGAGTCGAATAAGATTTTCGTTCGATATAGGATTTCGATAGGATTATTTGCGAAGTAATAGATAGATAAGCGAGGATGGATAACAGGGTTCAATATCCAGGGCAGAACGGACGAAAGCGTGAGTTATATTGGAATAGAAGGAGAGAAAGAGAACAGTTTTTTAATATATCTCTGGGTAAGGCATCAACCACTCCTCGACCCTTTTTCTGCATCCCTATTGCTCACCACTATTTCGGATATTAGCGGAACTTTTCATACAAGAGACGGCTTATATTGATGAAGTTTGTCAAACTTCTTGATGGCAGATTCTCAATCGCATTTCGAACCACGAGAGCAGCATCTGAGTGAAGAAAATCCCTTCTCAGATCCACAACAAATCCTCTCTTTGAGTAATTTAATTTAAGTTAATCCCGAGTCAAAATTTTGAACCTCTTTTTGCCCTGAATGATTCTAACATAAAGCCTCTTTTAGTTCTGCGTCATTCTCCAAATCCTCTTTTGACTCTTATTGAACTGCCTTAACACTTTTTAGAACCTTCTATAATTTCCAACACTCATTTTTAGACTTCCAAATTTGCTCAGCCCGATTCGTTGTTAGATCCTCTTTTCATAATCTAAATTTTATATAGTTATAGAGTTTAAGAGGATTAAGGGAGGATTTATTCCAGTATAAAACAGACCCTCTTTAATTCCTCGAATACGGTAGATATTTAATTTTATTTACAAATAATTTTTTTGTTATTTGCAGATATAGATTTTAAAGTTAAAATTTCATAATCTATGGATTCTGATGATCCGAAATATTTTAAAATTTCCTTAAAAAGTTTGAAATTAGGACCAATATAATTTACAGGGGTAAAAGAGGTTCAAAATTTCGACTCGGAAGGTTTTTTTCCCAAAGGAAATTTACTTATAAAAGTTATGTCAAAGAATTCAAATTTTTTTATCTTTATACCCAGATATTTTTAAATATAAAAGTAATTTTGGTATTGTTAAGTAGCATAAATATTTTTCAGTAGTATAAATCAATTTAAGCCAGCCTTAAAAGGTGACAAGTAGTAAAAGTCTATTCAGGACAGACATATCGTACCTAAGTAGTGTAAGTCAATTTAAGTCAGCCTTAAAACGTCTCAAGTAGTAGAAATTCTGTGGATTATTACTAATTAGTTAAATAAAAATGTGGAAATCATTTATCTAAATTTTTATATATTTCCTTCCTCAAGAGATCTCCACCTCATTTATTCACATCCAAGAGAATAATGCACATAATACGTAACGTCTCAAATCGAGCATGTGGCTGTATAACGACAAGTGAAACTTCAGCTCGATAAACTGCACGCAAGTGCCTTCGACAATGTCAACACTTACGTATGAGCTAAGTTTCCACGTAGCGGGTTTCGAGAAAGACGCGACTGGCTCGGGTAGGATAAAGATAAGATTGCTCCTTGATCCTTTTCTTTATTTAAAGGCACTTAAAGTTAAGGACGCTCCACCAGGAGCATTGCCACAGGGGAAATTCCGGGATCAGAAGTATTTTCAAATTGACCAATGAAATTCCTTGGTAAACCTCTATTGAATGCGGTGAAGGTAGTTGCACTCCTATTGTCCTCGCTTTTTCACTTTTCTACTGTAATTCTAACACATTTTTATTGTATTTCCATTACATTAGTTTTCCTCTCATTTTAACTTATTTGAAGACATATTTCTCGCAGTTATTATTATATACCACTAGCAATATTATACGCACGCTACAGCGCGCGGGAAACATTGCATGCACGATTAATAATATTCATACAAAAAATATACAAGATGACATGGTTCTTATTTGAAATTCAACAATTTTAGGCCTTTCTAATAGACATTTCTTCATCTTCAGAAATTCATGGTTTTAACGAAATTTCCTAGGATGTTAAGGATTTTTACAGCATTTCAAGCATTTTAAGGAATTTCAATGTATTGTACGAAATTTAAAGGGGTTTTGCGAGAAATTATGGTATTTTAAGGAAATTTTAGGGATTTCACGAGTCATGGGCGTAAATTTATAACTTTTTCATGGTTTTATGAGTTAAAAGACTTTTGAGTCAATGTAAAACGTTAATTGATTATCAAAATGTATAATTGCTATCTACAATGCCATAATTATTGTTTGAAAATTTAAAGCTCTTATCTATTTATAAACCGCAACATAAAAACAATTGTATCTTAGTGATAGGAATCTCCAAAAAAAAAAAGAATGCGAAAAAACATAAGTATCATTAGTTTGTTTACATTCTTCAAAACAGGAAACTAAATTTACAACATTTTTGTGTGTTCAGTAGACTAAGATTGTTTGAAGCATAAAGAGAATCAATAAGTAAATTTGATGAATAGTTTAGGATTCATTGTGTCAGAGATCACGCTAGTGTAGTTGACTTAACGTCACTAAAGGATCAATGGAGCGGCTACTGAGATCACATTTGCATACATACGTGAAATGCTTTGAAGATCCGTTTGTGCAGACAAATGCGAATCTATTGCCAGGGAAATAGTAAGAGTACACTAAACCGGAATTTATTGTACCTTTACTTGATAATTTCCGTAATACCGACTTACATATATTGCAGAAAATAGATGCATGTAAGCCACAAAAGAATAAGTCTTTGGTTTGTGTTTTCTGTATTATAATTAAATTTGGCTTACTAGTCGATTTGCCTATTAGATAAATTTGCGAATTCACTTCCTGCTAATGGCCTAGTAATCCATTATTCCTGCTAAGGATTCGATAAAGTGATATTGGTACACACAGATTATTAGTGGAATATGGATGGCTGATATCTGAACTAAATTAGTAGGATTTTGAAAACAGGTCACTCAAATGAACTATCGTGTTTTGAACCACAACTTGCAGCCAAACTAGAACGATGCCAGATGGTTTGTGTAGGTCTATACTCTATACACGTACGTTCAGGGTGCAGCTGGACGCGTAAGACCATTTTAGGATGATTAATGAACGATCACGCGCTCAGCTCCGATGATAAATATACCAACCGAAGGCAGCACACTCTTGTTCGAAAGGACGTTATTCTTCCCAACACTTTTTATTTTTGTCAAGTGTCGCCAAAGAGGAAAATCGTACGTGAACATCTAACTTGAGAGGAAGAGGTTGAGATTGAGATAAAGCTACATAAGAAAGACTACTATTTTTGAAAAGAGAATTAGAATAAAATTGCGCAAACATAAAAATGGAATAGGAAGAAGAAACTTCAAAGTATAAAAGCAGGATTTATATGTTATTGTAGTATTTTAAGGAACTTCAAGAAATTTCTAGGAAATTTAAGAAATTTTCACGAGAATTAACGGATTTCAAGAGATTTTTATAAGTTTTAAAATATTTTATGGCATTTAAAGAATTTTAAAGTTTGTCAGGTAATGTTATTGGGGAATTTCAAAAGAATTTCTCTAGGTATATGATTTTTAAAAGATTTTATAGAATTTAAAAGGATTTCGAAGGTTGTCGTAAAATTTTAAGGGAATTCATGAGATTTTTCTAATTTTTAAAAGATTTTGTGGAATTTTTAAGGATTTCATGGAATTTGATAAGATTTCTAAG
>JAUESH010000024.1:6509710-6526362 GCA_032275165.1 Synergus magnus
AAATAATTATAATTTAATATTATAATTTGAGTGCTGATTTACATCCCGCACGTAATTTTACGTACGACGTGGGGGAAGTTACGTCCTACATGTATTTCTTCATGGCGAACGTAGGTTGAAAACAAAAGTATGTATTTTTACTACGTGCCACGCTGATCACATAATTTCCATCGTCGAACGATATAAATTTACACCAAATTTTTTTACGGTGAATAATTGATTTATGTTCAGTCTATTTTAATTTTGAATGATAACCGGACGATAAGCGAGCAGAACATAGGAGCTTTAATTGGGACAAAGTGAATGAATGAATGAATGAATGAATACGATTATTATTATATATGTATGTAATATGTAATGTAATGTAATAACAATAATAATAATAATTATTATTATTGGTTTCACGAGATGCAAGACATAAAGGATAATGTTAAAAGCCTCAGGAAGCTTTGTGGAAAGTTTTATACAACTTAGTAACAAGGTAAGGTCGTCGAACAATCGAGCTGCAAGACCACAATGAAACCGCGAGGTTGCCAACTGGCTGAATTGGTTCAGCTTCAGATTTCGGATCGCGGCTGATCGGATTGGTAATGGTTGGGTTCGTTTGCTTCGGTGGCAGGAAGTAGAATCCATAGTGTGAGTTAAGATGGGTTAGATCGATTAAACCAGCGGCACGTGCAACTTGCAAAAGTTTATCATTGATCTCGCGCGAGCGCTGAGCAGAGCGCAGTTATTTGCAAAGTTTCCGGGCGCATTTACTTGGACGCGCTGGAAGTCGTTCTGACTCTTACCGCCATTTATGTCCCATTGGACTAAGAAGACCGGAGGAATGGAAAGGAAACGAAAACTTAACAATTGGCCGCAATTGCATACCTTTTGTAAGAAGAAAGATATGTACGACACCAAACTCGAGTCATTCTGAAAACCACTCGAAAGGAGAGCTTCCAATCGCCAAAGTTACTCTAAGTTTTTATGTTGGAAAGACAAATACGAATCGAAAAAAACTCCATTCCTCCATTGACGAAATAAAAGCGCAATATTTATATAATAGCAGTACATGCTTTACTGATAATTACTGATGCTGCACACAAACAATAATATTTTGCGGCAAAAAATTTGATATCGGCAATCATTTCTTTATTATCATAATTAAGCTGTGTGGCCTTATTTATCTATAAGACTTTCTTTGGAGACATACATTGGAAAAAGAAATGATCTTATCAATTGTAAACAGGGAGATAAGTGATGCTCAGTTTCATTAGCCAAAATATCTTCTCATTAGAAGATATTTTCTCATGAGACAATATTGTTATCATAATTTTATTTTATTTTTTAAATTGAATTAATATCTTGTTTCTGGTTGCAACAATTCCATAATTTTTTTTAGTATCAATTTGCAATTTTTCATCAATACATTTTTTAACATCATATATATCCACAGAATAAATTTAATTATTACCAGAATATATGCGCGTTTCACACGTCCGACATTCGGGTCCACTACATGGAAGTTTCAGTGTATGTGTATAAATTTATAATAAAGAATGAAACAGTAGAATGCACTCTATTATTGTATTTTGTCGGCATATCTTTCATCTCGTATCAATGTGTCCATCGTTTCACATTCCTCTTTAATTTGATAGAGGCTTCCCAATTATCAGAGAACGTTATAATTAGTATCCCCTTCTTCAAAATTAAGTATCACTCTGTAGACTCAAATACAAAGCATATCAATAAAAGTTAGTAATTCTGACATTCTTTAATTGTGCTAAACCTCTCAGGCAGTTGTAAAATAATCCATTACACCCAGATGAAAATGAAAATATTTACCAAAATATTCTTTTAATAGAATCAAGATTTATTAACATAATAAGTATTGAAAAATGGGTACAATTGGAACAATTCTCGCGATAGTGACTTTTATAGTTTTGACTAAAATCGCTGCAAGATTATTTAGCTTTATTAACTTTTGTATTGCTGTCAACAAATTTCCGGGACCAGCACCATACCCATTGCCCTATCTTGCTGTTATTGCTTTGAAAGTGAAAGATGAAGGTATTTTAATAAACATTTTTAAATTGAACAAATATGTTTATACTTTTTGACGACTGAAAAATCTCGAAGAATAAAATTCCCCATACTGTAAAGTTCCTGAATGAAAAAAAAACATTTTCATCAAAAAAAATATTTTATTTTTTTTTGTTTTTAATAAAGTAAATATTTATTAAAACAATTTTTTTATTGCCTAGATTCGGGAGTTTTCTATTTCGGAAATATTCAATTTCGGTAATATTATAAAAATTCGGCAATTTTCCAATTCGGGAATTTTCTAACATCGGGAATTTTATATTTTGACAATTTTCTTTACGGAAATTTTATTTTTTGAGATTTTTAAGTCGTCCCTAAATTTTATTTGAAAATATACCTACGTTTTTTAGATCGAATGTACTGGATTAGTGATATGCAATTCAAATTTAAAGAAGGCATTACGAAACTTGCTGTTTTTAATGAAGCTTTTATACTTTTAAGTAAACCACGACATATGGAGGTAACGCAATTTTTTATGTGTTATGAAATAATATAAGAATATAAGGGGTATTCCATGCCAAATCGACCACTTTTGACCCCGACCCCTTTCGATTTGGCTGAAACGTTTTTATTTTTTTCTACCCTATGGAAAAAGCCATTTTTTTTTTAACCCATAACTTTTTTTGGGTTAGGTAAAAAAATTTGAAAAAAGTCTGAAACATTTTTTTGATAGGGTAGAAAAAGATACAAAAGTTTCAGTCAAATCGAAAGGGGTCGGGGTCAAAAGTGGTCGATTTGACACGGAATGCCCCATAAATATGTTAACATAATATGTTACAGGAATAATAGTCATGAATTTTTTTTTTTTTCATATAAAGGCCATTCTTCGAAGTACAGAAACAATCACCAAAGCTGTCTTTTATGATCATTTGAATCCATGGTTAGGCAAAGGTCTTTTAACGTCAACAGGTTCGTGAAAATTAATTTGACTACTTAAAACACACAAGAAATAAATCTAAATCGATAATTTTGTAGGTGAACAATGGTTTCACCATAGGAAACTTTTGACACCGGCTTTTCATTTTGGTGTCGTGGATCAATTTACGGAAACCATGTCAGAAAAAGCGGAAATTCTAGTTCAATGCATTGAAGATAAAATTAAAGGAAATCCAGAAAAACCAATCAATTTTTTTGTGCTTGCTATTAGATGTGCACTTGACATTATTTGTGGTACTTATGATGATATTTATTATTATTTCTTTTAAAAATTTGAGTAGATTCAGTAAATTTTTTTTAATATTTCAGAAACTTCAATGGGTGCCAATATGGATGTTCAAAGGGACCATGACATTGAATATATAAACGCTCTGCAGTTGTACGTAATTAAAAATATATATTCAACAACTAAATCATAATAATTAAATGAAACTACTTGTATTTTATACTAATTTTCAGATTACTGCACTCAATTGTCAAACGGATATTCTATCCATGGCTAAAGTGGGACTGGCTTTTTAACAGATCAAAACTTGGTAAAGACTTTAAAGCATCCACTAAAATGATGAAAATTTTCACAATGGAGGTAAAATATTACAAAAATTATTAAAATCCGAAACACAATTATATACCTATATTATGATTCCTAGTTTTTCTAAACTTATTTATTTAAAATATGTTTTTATTTAAATGTTTGGAAGATTATTCAAAAGAGGAAGCAGCTTCGAAATAAGAATAAAGATTCCCAAAGCAAAGAAGAACAGGACGAATTTGGTAAAAAAATAGCCTTTAATAAATATAAATCTTAGAAAAGAAAATTAAGTAATCTGATAATCTACATTAGGAAAACGTCGCAGAAAAGCGTTCTTGGATCTTATGTTAGATTTTAATGACCATGAAGAACACCCTCTGACAGACAGCGAAATCAGAGAACAAGTAGAAACTTTTATGTTTGCTGTGAGTTACTAAATAATTTAAAATTTATACGTTTTAGTTAACCAAATAACTTAAAAGAATTTTGTTTTTAGGGGCATGACACGACAGCATCTGCAATTAATTGGGCAATTTTCAATCTTGGTAACAATCCCGAAATTCAGGAGAAGCTACATCAAGAATTAGAGGAAGTATTTGGAGACTCAAAGGAACCAGCTACCATGAAACAAATTGCAGAACTCACGTACCTTGAACGAGTGATCAAAGAAAACCTCAGACTGAATCCTTCCGTACCTTATATTGGAAGGCGCCTAACTCAAAGCATCGAGTTAGGTAAAAGTCATTCAAAAATCGATTCTCGAATTTTAAAGAATTTTCATAGCACCCCTCTCCCCAAAAAATCTAATTTTTTAAATCTTTTTAAAAACACTACAAAAGAACTAGAATTTTTTTAAAATCCCTTTGAAATTATTTTTAAAAAAACTTCAGAATTCCCTAGAATCCTTTGGTTTTTGCCGATTCCAGTGCATGGTAACGCCGCACAGTGGGGCCAAAAACGTGTCCGCACTCAAATTGATATTCAGAAGCCATCTCTGAACCGATTTGAACGGTTTTTTTTCAAATAAAGCTAATAAAATTCCGCACAAAACTGTCGATCCAGATTTTGAAAAAAAAAATTACTTTTTTTTTTATTGAAAAAATGAAAAAAACAAAAATTTTTTGTTTTGAAGAGTACCGAGTTTCGAGAAATACTTGGATTCAATCTCAAATACCTAGAATCAATGAAGCAACTATCCAGGAAAGTTTTCCAATAGCTTAGCAATTGTTTAAAAATTTATAGAATTTGTTATAAACAAATAAGTGAGTGAAAATGGATTCATGGAGATTGGCAGTGATTCGTCAATTGATTCGCATTAAATATGAATAACTTATAGACAAAAAACGATTTTTTAACTAAATTCATGGAAGAAAATAAATAATTTGTTCTTTTATAAACAAATTTTATAAACAATTGGCCATATCAGGTATTTATGATGAAATAAATAAAGTTTTTTCTACTGAATCGGCCAAAAATTATAGAGAAATGTCACTTACTTATCAGATTTAGCCATTCAATAACAATTGATGATTGTTTAAACAAATTTAATTAACAAATGCATTGTTTGGCTATTTTTAGAGGATAGTTGCTTTATTTATTCTAGGTATTTGGGATTGAATCCAATTATTTCTCGAAACCCGGTACTCTAAAACAAAAAATTTTTGTTCTTTTTCATTTTTGTAATTAAATAAAATTTTTTTTTTTTCAAAATCTGGATCGATAGTTTTTTTGTCGAATTTTATTAGCTTTAATTTAAAAAAAACGTTCAAATCGGTTCAGAAATGGCTTCTGAGTATCAATTTGTCCACGGACACGTTTTTGGCCCCACTGTGCGCCGCCCGTGTTCCATAACCTTTTGCAGATATGTAATTAAATAATTTATTTCTAGATGGTCGTATCGTTCCGAAAGGATGTAATTTAGCTCTTGCCATAATGAACCTTCATCGGGATCCAGAAATCTGGCCTGATCCTTTGAAATTCGACCCAGATCGATTTTTGCCAGAAAACTGTAAGGGAAGACACCCATATGCATATGTTCCATTTAGTGCTGGGCCCAGAAATTGTATTGGAATGAAATTCGCAATGATAGAACAAAAAATCGTCTTAACAGCAATTCTGAGGAAATGGAGAGTGAAAAGTGCAAGAACTCAAGAAAATATGAAATTGCAGACTAATATTATTCTCTGTCCTCATGATGGTAATCCCGTCTATTTTACTCCGCGGTAAACGAAAAGTATTGCAAACTGTAGTTTAACTGACATTTGTAAAACTGCAGATTTTAATAAACGTCTTATTCAAAAATTTAACTTTTATCCCTTTGAATTTGTTTTCAAAAATAATATAACTTAGCTCTGAAAACATGATTTATGAAGTCGAAGAAAATCCCCCCTAATCGGTTTAGCGTGGAGAAAATATAGGAAACAAAGTTTGAGTGTCGGTTCGGAAGTTTAAAAATGAGAAAACGTGAGGTGAATCGTAAATTTGGAATTTCCAATTCGTCAATATAAAAATCTGTTGTTTACGAAGTCTAGGAGTTGACCTATTTAAAGATGTTACATCCCGAAAATTTTATAAATTCTCAAAGAATTTGCATTAGTTCGTTTATTTTGATATGTCGAATGTAATAATTGTTTATTATAACAAACTTCATTTCTTTCTGCTTCACTAAACACTTTTTTATATTCTTGAAAGACTTCAGCATGTTTTGAAAAATTTCAACTTATTTTGAGGTATCTTGACATAATTTCAAAATCGCTCGCATTTTTTTATTTTTATAAAACTCCTTAAAATTCCATGAAATATATTTCTTTTTTTGATAATCGCTTATAATTCTTGGAGATCACTTAAAATTGTTTGTAACTCTTTGTAATCGCAAAAAATACCTAAGGTTCCTATTTAATTCCTCGAAATCGTTAGATATTTTTTAGAATCCTTTAATTTACATGATTTCATTTAACATGACCCAAAATTAATGAAAATATTTTTAAACTCACGGAAATCTCATATTAAACCTCTAGAAATATTTGAAAAGCCTTTAAAATCTTTTCAAATATTTTGATACATTTTGAAATCTATTAAAACCGTTGAAATACACCAAAATTATTGAAAATATTTATAAACTCACTGAAATCTGTTAAAATCTATTAAATAACTTATAACGCTATATAATAAAAAAATGTTATCATTTTAATAAAACATCTGGAATGTTTACAATCCTCTTCAACTATTTTTCATTTATTCGCCTTATCGATTTGTTTCGCTTTCTGCATATACTCTAAAAAAAATAGTGTCATGGATCGATATGGCAAACAGAGAATATTCCTACCTGCAAATACACCTGAAATATTTCGCGAAAAACATTCAGTCCAGTTTTAAATTACGCCTGACTGTGTTTTACCGAATCATAAAACACACAAGCAGAAGGGCAATATGCATTTTTTATTTATTTTTTTTTTTCATTTACAAATGCACTTTACTAACGCTTCACTTGTTTCTGGGTTTTGTTAGTTTCATTCCTTTTTTTTTAAATTTTAAGTTGTTTTAACTCGTCTGCCGGCGGTGCGTGGTCGTTACGTTATCAAAATTGCCACTGCGGTCCAGCACGTCATGCACATATGATATGACATAATTGAGTACCGTGGCATCGCAACCACCTGTATATTCTTGTTATTCGTGACTTTAAAAAAATTGCACGTAATCTTGCGGCAGAATGCTTATCTGACGAAACTTGCACGCGTGTACTCTGGTAATAAATTCACTATTTTGCTTCGGTGTACACGTAGGACTTTGAACAGTCTCTCTAATCATGAGTTATGACAGTTTAAAAGACGTTTGTGGCGTACACGAGCAAAGCAAAAGAAGGATTTACTCAACTTTTATACTTTTTTCTAATTAGTGTTTTTTAATTAAGCAAGTAATGAATATCTTAAACACAATTCCGAAAGGTACATATCACGCGCACGATTCGCTTTTTTTTGTTTATGTATACTTTTCTTATACCATTAATTTTAATATTTCGAAACGATTTTGAGAAATGAGACAAATCAAACAAGATTTCTAAAGACGTATTACGTTATAATGAATTTTAATTATTTCAGTTGATTTTCGCGGGCTTAAAAAAGGGAAGCATGAAATGGGCGTTGGTGGTTGCTGAGCATAACGGAAGTCAGACTGACTGGCCAACCCATTGTATTCAGTGATTATGGAGTCGTAGTGACTTTGCATATACACGAAACGTAAGTTGTAAACCTGACAGACAAAAGCGTAAAAAAGTAGTTAAAGAATATGAAAATGAAAAGGATGAATTTTCTTTTATTCCAAAAACAATTTTCACACTTGGTAATTGAATTCAATTTGAAATAAACTTCCGTGTTTCGACAAAATTAAAATAATTGATAATTTTTGTTGGAATTGATATTGTAAAAGTTGCTGCTCTAAATCATGATTTATACCATTTCCGCAAATTTTCGTTTGTCAATAGTAAATCAAAAAATGAATAAAAAACGTGATATTGATCAGACATACCTGGATTGACAGCATGGCATAGATTGAGGAGCGGCAGCCAACAGAGCACGAGAACCGCCCTCTGCATCTGAAAGAAAATAAAATAAAAAAAATCATTATATTAAAGCAAATAACAGTCAGAAATTAGCAATTACATACATACACTTTTTATCTCAGTAATAAAAAATTAAAGTGTGAAATAAAATTGATAATGAGGCTATAAAGTGAGTTTTATATTGGCCATTGAATCATTATAACTCTCCATTTCAAGTAAAGTAATAAACTTACACAATAAAGCGACCTCGTAAAACTTATATCGTTGGTGTCATTAATTCCAGCGATTCGTAGGCTGATCTATAACCAGTGAAAAACCCAAATTGTGTTGTAATGGCATACATCATTTTTTTTCATTCGAGGTTCATTAAAAAACAATAATTACGAGCTTTTTATTCGTTTTATTCATATTTTCATTACCCAATGCTACTATAAGAAGCAACAATAAGATTTAGTTATTGGATAATGGATACAGAATCTTGTAAAAGAATAAGAGACATATGAGACTTGTATCTTTTTTTAGTGTAGAAAATTGTCGAGGAAAGTAGACAGAGTGAAAGGTATAATCTTCAAATGTTCCGAAGCACTGTATAGACCGTAAGCTTTTATGCCCCCCACCTCCAACCAAGTAGGAAGTATAAGGACTGAGCTTTCCAATAGTTAGAATTCCCTTCTATCAAACTATCGGTAACGACACGTTGGTATTGACGATTGAAAGGAAATATGATATATTTTGTGGCGATCAATATCGCTTGCGCGGAATTGAAGATTGAACTCTCCACTGCCCTCAGGCCGAAGTTGAGATTGGCCGGACTTCTATGCGATCTACTATTTTTATGCTGTCTGAGAAAACGCAATATCGCGAAATAAATAGGTTTGAAACCTTCGAGCGTGTGCGTATTGAAAAATCCGGAAATGATCGCTTCGAACTGTTCGCTGCAAATGTTTGTTTGAACTTGGAAATAATACGAAACTGATGTTCGAGACGTGGGAATCCCACTGCAATAAAACTTTCAATCTCGTCAATGCAGATTTAATGCACTCACGTTCCTCAAAAAATCGTTGCTACTTGCTGTTTTATTCTCTAGAGAAGGGTACAGAGATGCATAATATATAATACATCATTCCAGCAGAAGAACAGAATTTACATAGGTGACGCTATATGAAATTTTGGACTAGGAAATTTTAACAACACCCCACAGCCCCCCAAAAATGTGTTTTTTTTTTACATTTTCATTAGAGGATGTATTAGATTCTAAGGGATTTTAATAGATTTTCCTCAATGTGGAAAATTTGGACTTGGGTGTTTCCCGATTTCAAAGCATGGTAGCACCGCTCATGTTTATAAGTGTTTCAAAACATAATATTTCATCTTTGTTTTAGACCATTTTACGTAAAACGTTCGTATAAATAATATTAAACATGATACATAGATTAAGCTCCCGCGATGTGTTCTTATTTCGAGGTGAAAATTACCAGGAAGAAAGTGGATAAACGTAACATGCTGAGCACACCTAGAATACCAAGAATGCTTCTAGCCTTGGCTAATTGAAACAAATGGTGGTCGTTAATTTCCGTTTAGTTAGTAACAATTGGTATATGTTAGCAATGCATAATGTCATGGCTCGCAGTTATCGAGCGTCAATCACTCTACTTCTCGGAAAGTACATCGACTAGTTGGGACGCCAATATATGCATATATGCAAACAGAGAGCAGAATTCAAAGGTGCGTATATGTATTTCAAAGCTGTTAATCACGAAGGAACTGCAATCGACCTCTGAACCGTTGGGATGCAATCGGCAATTGCATTGTATGCATTTGTTGTGGACATTGCAGGAGAGGAAGAGAGAAGAGAGTAAATGTGCAGCTAGAACAACCGGTGCACTTTTGACTTTCACCAACTCCGGTCGAAATTGCTTGTGCTATTTGTCGTTTAACACAAAATGAAAGAAATACTGCCACTGGCAATCGAGTATCACCACTTCAAGATTTATTCGACCCAAATGAAATTGTAGCCTCTCTCCAATGATTGATTCTCTTTCAAATATTAAAATTGCATATATTATTTTTTTAATTTATAGGAACGATTGCACAGATCATCATTAAAGATGAAAATTTGAAATGCAAAATCGATAAAGTGTTGAAAGGATATCAAGCAGAGGATTTTGCTGCCACTTGTTCTATTCGTAGATCAAAGTTAATTCGAACCGTTCGCGTTACAGCCCAATTGTGCAAATGTAAGTTCTCTCAATGCGCAGCTCACCTCTGGTAGGTCAGTTGATCAAGTCAAAGCACCAGTGAACTTTATTGAATTAGAACCGCTTCCCCGATAAACGGATCCATTAATTCCGGCAGGTACAGAGGCTTTAATGCTACCGCGATCACAACCCTCTTACTTTATCTTATTTGAAATCTCCGACGCGTCACATCGAATGTCTTTCATAACTTAATGCTCTTTTATTTTATTTTCGAAAAGCACGTTTAAACATTTTATTCCCCTCAATAGAATGTATTTAATGCAATTAAAAAGATCATGCCGGAGTAGCTATGTAAGTTAGTAACTTAGTAACTCATTACTTTATTAATCTCAAAGGCTTTTAAAAATCCTTTTCACTTGAAACTTCCTTAAAATTTCTCGACATTAAGTACGTTTTTCATTTGCCGAATATAGTGTTTTACATGAAAATTATGACTAAGAAGATTTTAGAATTGCACATTTAAAATCATACTCAATTTTTGGCAGAAAAATGTTGCGAGATTGAGTTTGAAGGTCCTTACTATACACGCATATGCACCTATAATAACTCGTGTACGTTTGACCTATGCATCTACCCTTTAGGGAAATGGTGATGACCTACTTTTCACTTGACCTGAAATGATACCGATAGACGGAAATATTTGCCAGTATCTTTCAAGCTTGACTTAATTAATTAAAGTGACTTTACGATCTAGTTTGACTTTCTCACAATATTGAAAATCAGGGTATCTACTGAATTTTTCCCACGAAATTCCCGAACAATTCCCGCATATTTCCCGCTTAGAAATGTAAAGTCCCTCTTACGATACAAAATCATCATGTAGCGCTGTCTATATGCTTGTAAAAATCAAAATCATTGATGTAAAAATGTTGGAGAAAGAAATTCGGTATTTTCAGAAACTTGGCAACAACGAAATGGAAATAAACGTTATGGCGCTACGCAAAAGGTCTCGGTCGAGGGACATTTAGTAAGAATTCATGTCCTACCCAAGGAATTCTCTATTCTGTGCGGAAACTAAGGAATGGACCCTTTACTCCATGATTATCCTAATTTCACCCTCCTGGAACTTCATGGCTTTCATGGCCTTCATGTCCCAGCAAATTGTCCGAGACGATGCTCCTACATTCTCTGCAATGCCTTGTGTTCCTTGTTGGTCAACGGTAAACGAAGTGGATGATAATTATAGAAAATATTTTTCTAAAATATAGAAATATGAGAAAAGATGTGATAAGTGCACTATAACCCAGGAAAGTTACGTCTTACTGTCTATAAATAAAAAGTGAATTAATTGTATCTATCTCTTATTAAAATCCGGAAAAGTTGCAGACTCCTGTTGCTTTAAAGGTGCTCAAAAAAAATGTACGAAAAACAAAATGCTTACTGAAAACGCGTTAGGTATCCTATCTTCCAGTTGGCTTGATACTGACCTTATTTATCCAACCAAGTAGAAACAATTTACGCCTGAAATAAAGGGTGAGAAATAATAAAGAGTGCTTTCGTGGAATAGTAATTCTCTGCTCATTAAAATTCATGACACGCTTGACCGTAATTATCACCCCAAGTAGGGATTATGCATTTCTTATTTATTTGAGTTTTCTTCCTCATTTCAAACTTCCTTCACTCAGTTTTCAACTTAAATATTTAAAGTTTCTCCAACTTAGAAAAATACTCAACATTAGTTCACGTCATTGACTCGCAAAGACCAACTTACGTAACGATCATACTTTCTGATTTCTCTGCTCTTATAGAAATAATCAGAACGAATTTAATTTAATTTTTTATCTCATCGTTTATGACTTGGCAAACATTCAAATACGCTTTAATCGGACGTTAGCGAATTTGCTATAACGCTGATGTTGGGCATACGCATCAGGATTCGGGATGAGCTCTGAGCCGTTCCGTTACATGGCGTGTTGAAAGCCTTTCTGATCGATTCCCTGCGATTGTCTGTGTATCAACACATACCTATCGCATGCTTGCATTTACCAAGAGCTGAGTGACCTTGCTAGTGATGACAACGTCAATGACAAGGTAATATGTAGTCCTTCCAAAGCTCTGAAACTGACACCGTCCACTACAATCTCCGGGTATAAAGTATTCAAGAATAAACAATTTTAGGTTTAAAGGGTGCAGCTTGATGGAAGTAAAGAGATAGAAAGTGATAGAAATTTGGAGATAGAAAGAGATCGAATTTTTCTATCTCTTCCAAGTATCCATTTTGCATCCCCAAAACGCTATTTCTTTCTATCCACCATTGTATCCCCGTGTCCGGTGATATCTATCTCTTCCTATCCCTCAGTCTATCCCTGTGTCTGGTAATATCTATCTCTTCCTATCCCTCAGTCTATCTATTTTCCAAATTATTTTATATTATTATTATATAATATAATATATTTATTATATATTTAAATATAATATATTTATATTATATTATTATTTTAAAACGAAATAATTGAACCGAAATGAGATAAACAAGGACGGATTTTAATAGAAACGATTTAAGCTGAGATAGAGAAGAAGACATTCAAAAAGATAGGTTTAGAAATAGGCTAGGATAAAAATCCGGGGATTGAAACAGATAGGAGTAAATTTCGATTGATAAGGAGATAGAAAGAGATAGATGAAGATAGGCGAGAGATTAAAAGGAATAGAAAAGTGGGTTTTACAAGAGATAGGAGCGAATTTTGATTGACAAGAAGATAGAAAGGTATAGACGAGAATAGAAGAGAGATAGGAAGGAATATAG
Source organism: Synergus magnus (assembly GCA_032275165.1). Lineage (NCBI taxonomy): Eukaryota > Metazoa > Arthropoda > Insecta > Hymenoptera > Cynipidae > Synergus > Synergus magnus. The sequence goes on from JAUESH010000024.1 coordinate 6,522,829, forward strand.
ATGTGGGGATTGAAAGAGATATGAGCGAATTGAGATTAATAAAGAGATAGCAAAAGATAGACGAGAATAGGTGAGAGATAGAAGGGGATATAGAAGTGGGGATTGAAAGAGATAAGAGCAATTTTGATTGACAAAGAGATAGCAAGGTATAGACGAGAATAGGCGAAAGATAGGAGTGAATAGAGAAATGGGGATTGCAAGAGATAGGAGAGAATTGAAAGTGATAAGGAGATAGAAACGGATAGACAAGAATAGGCGAGAGATAGGAAGGAATAGAGATAGGCGTTGATGTGGATCGAGATAGAGATAGAAAGGGATAGACATGTATATACAGATAGAAAGAGATAGAAAAGAGAAGATTCAAAGAGATAGGCGTGGATGTGGATTGATATGTAGATAGAAAGGGATAGAGTACTGGAGATTGAAAGAGATAGAGAAATGGGGATTGAAAGAGAAAGAAGAGAACGGTGATTGAAAAGGAGATAGAAAGAGATAGACGGGGATCGACAATGATAGAAAGAGATAGGCAGAGATGGATAAGAGATAGAGAGGAATAGAAAAGAGGAGATTCAAAGAGATAGGCGTGGATGTGGATTGATATGGAGATAGAAACAGATAAACGAGAATAGGCGAGAAATAGAAAGGAATAAACAATTTTATCCCTTTCTATCTATATCAGATTATTCCATGATACTAAAGATTTCAAGGGATTTAACAAAATTTGCAGAGATATTCACAAAGAAAAATCCAAGCATCGAATAAAAAATAAAAAATTCTGAATTATTTTGCATACTTCCGAAATCCCTTAAAAAAACATTTTCAAATCCTTTGTTTCGAAATTTTTTAGAATTCTCTGAATCTTTTTAGTAAACAGAGTGCAAAACCGAGAAATTAATCGCGCGCAGAGCGCGCGGATCATAGTTGCTGTAACTTTAAAAAATGCAAACGATCAACTATGTTCTGATAAGGCGTCAACAAAATGACATGGAGTAATGTTTGACTTGTCATGTGAAAAGCGTTCACCAGACTTCCTCGTACAGAGAAATCCTTAGTATATGTATATGTGGTATTTGTTTCGCGGGAGTAATCTCGTTGACCGCACTCCTCTGTTTTCTGCATATAACTGTCAGATTCAGCAGAGCGTCGCCCGCGGGCACTTTTGGGGTAGATTATATCGACTCATACGTGCCTCCAAGCTATGAAGTAGAGTTGCTTCTGCACGCGATAGTCAACATAGTATCGTTCTTATTTTATGACCCACGCGTTACATTTTCAACTGGCTTTACGACTCTTCGTTCACGTTCCAATGTTTTCTTTGTGGCTTGCTTTCAGACACGCTTGATGCCTTATTACATTTTTTTCTCTTACCTTGCAACATTTTCTATATCTGACATTAATAACAGCCTTCACGGAAAAGTAATTTCAACTCCAATCGGAACACAGAAAATCCCAGAGATTTTTTCTGTCCTAACTTTAGATAGAAATGCTCCAGCTCTCTAAAACAATTGACAATTATTTTTTATCTACTGTCCGACAAAAATTATTTGAAGATAAAAATAGTTGTCAGATGTTTTGCATGGCCGCGAAATTATCTGGCGGCGGATAAATTTTATTTTCGAGTGAATGAAATTGCTGCAATATTTCTATCCACTTTCAGGATAGAAAAGATTCCTGGGATTTTCTGTGAAAAGAAATTTAAATGTCTTTTAGTTTTTCAAAATCCTGAAATTCCGCACTAGAGGATTCCTTAATCCGGAAGTAATTTAAATCATGATGCAGAGAACTCAAAATTAAGGAAGATATTTCTCAGCATTTTCCGTGATAAAGTAAAATTCTGAGAGGCTCTAATTATATTTAAAAGAATGTGAGACAATGGAACGCTTTCATTGTTTGTGATTTTTCAGCTCATTAAAAATGTAACGAAAGTTGGATTATGCAAATTCTTTTGAAACGTAATTAGTCATATCTTTCGCGAATGAGAAGTTGAATTGCCACGTTCATAACGCAACATCTATTCTGGGACCAATATTTCATAACGGGAGAAATTATGGCGATTAGAAAGCTCTGATAACTTACTGCGTGGAATTGTGAAACGAGTTTACGACTCTTAATTATATAGGAGTGCAATTCAGAACTGTTAGCTAGCTAGGAAAATGCAACTTGCCATCTTTGTAGATTTATAAGTAGCACTTTTATATCAAGTGTTCAAAAAGTGCGATTGCTTACTTTTTTGATAAATTTATAAAAGCGTGATTTTACATCTCATTTACAGTTTTAAATACAAATTAATAAAACCACACATCATGGAATATGCAACTTTTTTTTTTTAATTTGAGAAAAATCTCTCCATTTTTAGATCTGTTTGTTCCATGTCAGCTGATTTGCTTGTGCTCTTGGATTGAACTAATGCACGTGAATCATGCAGTAGATACGGTTAGTTTTAGTCAGCCAGCTGGTTGGAAATGTTTCATTTCACTTGAAGAATTTCTATAAAAAGAGATGAAACATTAAATTGTTTGGACGAAGAGGATGTGTTTGTGGCTTTAAAATGTTTGGCGAAATAATATCAATCTCAAATGAAATTTCACTGTATTCTTAATCGTCTGACCAAGTCTGATTTTATCTACTGTGGAATGAAATACCACTTTTAAAGTATTTAAAATTATTACTTTTATTCCAATAGTTTTTAAAGATTTTTGTCAACATTCACAAATAATTCTCAACTTTTTTCTATAATGGTAGCTTGGAAATACAATAAAGTATTCAGAACACTTAAGAGCAGTTAGTAGTCCAATGGAGTCGAAGCAGCGAAACTGATCGCCGTTGTGGAAGCAATTTTAAACCCGAGAAAGCATCAGAAGTATAAAAAGTAAAAAGAAATAAGGAATAAGAGAGAAATAATAATGAAAATAATCGCAACTTTATTTCCCTTTGCTCTTTTTTCCAAGAAATGCGGTTTCTATTCTGAGAAGAAAACTATAGACTGACAGGCAATGCCACATTGCCACATGGAATAATAGAAAATAATTTACAAATTAGAGAGGAGTAATAAAAAGTTGAGAAAACCTGGTTGAAAAAAGTAAAATTTTGTTTGTTTTTCCTCAAGTGTAGAAGTTATTTTTACAATTTTATATCAATGTTTCGTCGATCTATGACTCAAAGCGATCATAATTAACGCGCAGTCCATATAAGCCGCTAAAACATTTGGATTTAATTCTGTATAAAAGAAAAACTAATTTTTATCAGGTACATCAATTTTAAATTATTGTTGAAACGTCAATATGACATCAATTGTCACTTAATGATAGGAATAAAAAAAGCAAACAAACATAGGCATCACTGCGAACCAAAAAAATGCTGCGAACTAACGAGCGAACGTAATTAGAAAGATTATTATATGCAATAAAATACTAGTAATGCTTAGCATAACTAGAAATTGAAGTATAACTTATTTAATATACATATACATATATATACATATACATATAGGCCCATTATCTTTGATCAAGCATGACTAGAGAGACTTGGTAATGG
>JAUESH010000024.1:6526462-6546722 GCA_032275165.1 Synergus magnus
ATACATATACATATATATACATATACATATAGGCCCATTATCTTTGATCAAGCATGACTAGAGAGACTTGGTAATGGACATTGAAGCAGCATAGTGTATCTGATGGAAGCTGTCATCCAGATGGCATATGGGGTGTGCTTGCAACAAGCGTGATTCATGATTGATCACGGTTAACTGCATGCTGCTATTAATTTGAAATAATTATCCCGCTAATCGCTAATGAGAATTAACAACGCGCCCCATCCGTTGAAATGGAAACGATTCGCACGCGGGCGGTTGACATACGATAGTGACGTAAATGCAATATAATAACACGATACTTGGAACTATGCACATATTAAATGGGCTAAATATATCTAATACAAAAGCTGAAAATAAAATAATGCATTAAATAATGCTTCCACAAAGTTAAAAGCGTCAGCTAGAGTTACTGAAATTGTGCATAGACGAATGTGCCTTCAAAATGTAAGAATTTCCGAGGGTAAAAACACTCTATGACATCTGACGATCATCATGGCTATGTAAATACATGAAAGTAGTTGGAATATTGCTTTGACAAAGTAAGCAAACATCATTTGCATGCGACGCATTCATGACCAGTATCCCTTGCGAATTTCACAGTTTCGCGCTCTTAACATCTTGAAGATGTGCAATTCCGGAAGTTAGAGTTACTTCATGTTAACCAAGTATACATGACGAGGGGGTAAGGAGTGAAACTCTCTTGAGACAAGGTGTGTTTGCTCACTGAATCTGCGAAGTGCGAGGAAGCACTTCTGGACTCTGCAATTTCTACTCTGCAATCTCTACTCTGCAATCTCTACTCTACAATAAAATTTACAATCTCCGAGGATCAGAATTCAGAGAAACATGATTTGAAATACTCGGGATGTAATCGAACATGTAAATATCGTCCTCTGCGTGCACGATGATGTGAGGGTACTCGCAGAATTTGGACAATGCTTCCAATACTTTCACCCTTTTAAGCGATGAATGCCCACGACTGTAATCGGTTCCATGCACAATGACCAGACTATCGTTGAATCTCTTTCCGCGATTGGTAGATCCGCCCTACGGTCAAGCCTTCTATTTTCACTGCCTGAAGAGTTGAATGAAAAGGCAAGCTTCGGTCGTCAATAAGTACAAAATTGTACGTCTGCTCGTTCTGCCCAAAAAGTGGTTTTCAAATTGAAAAAGTCTTTTGCATTAAAGCAAAACAAACGATTCGCAATCACTCCAACAGATTTCACTTTGTGATGCATTTGTAATTATAATTTTTTGCGCCATTACTTTGTTTTTCTTCTTTCAACTTCAAGTCATTCCAAAGCCAATCAGGTTTGCAACAACAATGTATGCGAGATTTTCGAGACATTTCGTTACATCACTTTTTTAAGATAGGAGATTTGCTCACAATCCCTACTCCTTTATTGAAATATTTTTCATTTTATCAACATTTTTTAACATTCTAACGTATCTTTAAATATGAAAATTTCGATTATGACAAGGGTTCATTTCCTAAATTCTAATATCGAAGCGGTGAAATGGAAAAGCCACAAGTCTGCCTCATAACCGGTAGTTCTGCATATTGCAGTTGTGCATATTGCGCCCTCCTGACGAACGAGTGTGAACTTACACATGTTTAGAGAAGGTGCGTGTGTAACTACTAACAACATACCTATATTCTACGAAGGCGAGGTAGTTCCTGTAAATTCTCTGACATACATTCACTCCACATTAAATATCAGTGTAATGTGGTAAAGCGGTGTATACGCCTCAGTGCTGTACACAATGGTGGTTTTAAAGCAATTACCTAAGTACATCCATAATTATGGAACACGTTGACAAAAATATATCACGGTTTCCTCCTGAGAGTCTATGCATGGTTCTCTTCTTAGTCTATGCATGGATGGCGCTGCCGTGAACAAAGGAATTTCCAGATTGTCGTAAAGTTTTAAGGGATTTTCGTTACACCACTTTTTTCTGGCAGGATATATTTAATAGCAGAAATTTACCCGGCGTGGCACGAGATTTTAAGAGATTTAGAGTGACTTTAAGGGCATGTAATAATTTTTTTTTAAACTAGGCTTCTGTATTGTACAGACGAAGGTAAATGTCCTAGCTTTAGCAAAAAATAATTATTATCGCGAGCTTAATGTTAGCGAAACTAAATTTGTTTTTATGGTAATGAATTTCATGCCCTTAAGGAATTTTATAGACAATTTAAAAGATTTTAGGAGATTTTAAGAGATTTTAGGTAATTTCAAGGGATATTTTAAGAGTGTTCAAAAGATTTAAATACATTTTAAGGGTATGTGGTAAATACCATAAAAGCAAATTAGTATGGCCTAATTTTAGCGAAAAATATTTATTTTTGCAGATGTAAAGTTGGCGAAACTAAATTGTTCTTATGATAAAGTATCACATGCCCTTAAGTGATTTTATGGAATTTCAAGGAACTTGAAGAGATTTCAAGACATTTCAAGTGATTTTAAGGGATTTAAAGGATTTTAAAGCCGCCCATGAGTCTATGAATATAATAGAATATTCCTGATGGTTACAAGGTTTTTAATGATTTTTTTACACTAGTTGCGGGAAAAACTTTCATTTTAGGTCATTTCTAAACGTACATTTAGCCATTTTCTACTAATGTAAAAAAATATATCTGGTTTTAGATTCCAGGAATTCAAGGAATTCGAGAGAACGAGATTGTAACCAGACTAAAGGAATTTCGGAATCATGCGGGTGGAGCAAAGCTCTAAGGCTTGTCTGCCACAGGAGAAAACTACTGACTACTGGACGCTGAAAACTTTAATGAAGGGCCCAACTACTTCACGTCGTGGAGGCAAAACAACAAGAAAAAAGAATAATTTCAGTTTCTGCAGAAACTTCTTTTTAGCAGAAAAGAAAGATCTTCGAAACTTTCTTTGGACGTCTACTGTAATGGAAACAAATCATGAAAAATGCCTGAGTCCCGTGCAAAATGGCCCAGAAAATTGCTCCTAGACTTATTAAACAATGAAAATGAAAAGTTCCCTACAACCCAGATGTGCTAAAGTAATGTTCTTTTTAAAGAAAGTTTCTTTAAAAATGTGCAAATAAAGTAAATACTAAAATAAATAATATAAATAAATATAATATACAAGTTAAAATAGGTTCGATTCAGTGAAGAAATCGAACCAAATTGGAAAACTCGTTGAAGTTTGAGTTATATTTTCTATTTATTCGGGATCTTCAACAGAGTATTGAAATCTGATTCCTCGGTTTTCAATTTCGCTGATAAAAGGACCTCCTCAACAAATTAGAATTTTTATTTATTTAGTTATTTATGTTGTTTGGCACAATTATATTTGTTCACTTTGCACAGTCCCAATAGACGGTAAATAATTTTTTGTATGTATGTTATGTATGTAAATGAAAGTTGAACAGCTGTAAATTTTCCTTAGCATATTCCCTGCAAAGTTGTACCCAATAGCAGAAAAAGGACATGTAAGGGTCGTAAGGGTATCCTAAAAATACGAGAGAAAATCGATCTCCGTTTCGTGCAACGCGTTTTCTTCACCCAAGAGCCTCATTAGTTCCTCACCAAACAACGCCGCTTTCCTCTTTTCTTTTTTTCTCTCCTGTCGAGTGTGTTTTATTTCGAAGCGGAGATCAGCATTGTTACGGAAGTGCTTTACGTCTCCTGGACAGCCATGAACGACTTCCTTTTTACTTATTTCTTTCGACCAACTCATTCTCTCATCTCGTATATAGATATCCAAACTTACCACTTCAGTTTTTCCATCTGACTGTTAAACTCACTAAACCAGACTCCAGATACTGGATGCAAATAAAAATCTATCAAGTCCCAAAGTTTTAGATCCGCGCTCACAGCAAGTTGCAAATATTTTAACATGAAAATATGAAGACTAATCGACCATAAACTAGAAAAATTTCTTTTATATATTTTCCGATTCTCTTTATCTCTTTTACAACTTTTTTCAAAGTACTAAATTTCCAGAATGAATAACAGCTGTATTTTTCTCTTTAAACTCTAGCTAACCATGGGCGGCACTACACGAACTTCCGGTATCAAATAAAATCCCTTAAAATCCCTAGGAATTCTTTAAACTCACTTGAAATGTCATGAAATCTCTTCCAATTCATTAAAATACCTAAAAGTCATATAAAATGTCTGCAGATCTCTTAAAATTCCTTGCAATTAAGTACAAAAGTATTTAAAATGTGTTGAAATCTCTTGAAAATTCTTAAACTCATTTGAATTCTTTTGAAAATTTAACATAATCCCTCGCATAATCCCTCACTCAAAAAAATATCTAAGTTAACCAGAATTTTGGTTAAATATGCCCTTACTATTTTCTCTGATTGATTTAACCAGCATTATAGTTGTTTCAGCTAGAAATTCCAATTAAAATAACCAAAATTCTGGTTACGTTAACCAGAAAAAATATTAAGGTCATATTTAACCAGAATTTTTATGACATTTTTTGAGTGCTTAAAATCTCTTGAAATAAAATCTCCTAAAATCCTTTAAAGTCTCTATGAAATTCCTTAAAGTCACTAGAAATATCTTAAAATCCCGGGCAACAACGTCGGGAAAGTTTCTGCCAGTAAATATATATATTTAAATATCTCAAGAATTTTTCAATGAAAATTTTTATTTTTTAGTCTTGAAATTTTGGACTAGGGAATTCCTTAGTCCGAAAAATCTGGACAGGGCTTTTTACCGAAAAAAATTATTTTTCAAAATAATTAAATATCTGTCACTCTTTATGCAATGAAGTATAAAATCTTATGAAATATCTTATGAAATATCTAATGAAAGTTGATACACAAATCTCGTTTTCAGCTTTTAGTGCATTGAAACCTAAAAAGTCAGTGCACGCACTCAGTCTTATAAATATGCGACGACCTACAAGCCTTTCAGCATAAAATATATTTACACGACAATAACGTCAGAGATGTATAATAGGGCGTATCGAAAAAAAAAAGGTTTGCGCGAAGTTCTAATAGCAATGAAAACTTTCTTTGGGAAGTCAAAAACACTCCCCTAAAGTTTCATAAAAAAAAAAATTCCTTCTGTCTCCACTTCGTAGATATAGCTAAAAATAAAAAAACGAAGCACTTCTTCCAATTTGAAGAGCAAAAAATTTTTTTTAAGATTTCAATTATCAATAGAAATAGTTCAAAGCAAAAAATTATTCAAATATTTTTTACCCCAACTAAGTAAAATATTTTAATAATTATTTGCTATGCAGGTACAAATTACATATTGTTATTATAACATATTACAAATACATTCTCACTACACATATCACACATTATGTGGTCAAATAGTCTTGAAACTTATCATAAATCTAAGAAATAGCGAAAAAATCGACTTTTTTTCGATTTTTTGAAACTTCAAAGTCAATTAGGGAGGATAAAAAATATTTTAATGGAATTATCGCTATACGGGTATAAATCGACGTGCTTTGAACTATTTTTATTGATAATTTAAATCTTAAAAAAAATGTTTGCTCTTCAAATTGGAAGAAGTGCTTCGTTTTTTTTATTTTTAGCTATATCTACGATGCGGGGACAGAAGGAATTTTTTTTTAATGAAAATTTAGGGGAGTGTTTTTGACTCCCCAAAGCATAGCCCTAATGTATAATCTTTGTATATCATGGTATTCAGATGGAATTTCACATGGGAAGTTGACGACAGCAACGTCTATTCGTCTTAGCTGCTTACAATGGCAAATGTATATATCCTTAAAGCTCCTCATACGCAAAACATTATCATCTCAACCAGTCAGTGCCTTACCATGTCACACTACATCCATTTTCCCAAGTTTCCGGAGTTACCCTACATTGAAAGTTTCCTTGATAACTTCTTGTTGTCGTTAATGAATTGTTTTCATTTTGGCAAAAACGATCTCTTTAATATGCAACATTGTAAGGGGCACTTTAGGCCACCGATCAATATTTCATTCTAGTACTATGTTTTCCCCTAAAACTTTGCACTCTGACAGTTACGATGCGAAACCATCGACGGAATTATCAAGTTACTTTGTGAAGAACATACTCAGCTAACAGAAAATTATCTATGCATCAAAGTATTAAAGTATTAAAGTATCAAAGTCATTTTCTTGTTTATCGAAAAACATCAAATGCATTTTTGATTCGATTTGAATACTAGCGTTTTGCTGCAAAATTTTTTCATACATTCATTTATATTATTATGAGTAGCCAAAATTAGCGCGCAATTAACGCGCTATTAATGCATTTTTTTTTAATAACCTACTTTATTTAAAATCACTTAAAATTCTGAACAATGTGAATATGATATTGTACTGCACACGAGAAGCATGCTTATTTTTTATTAGAAAAAATTTATAGGAGATTCCGAGAGAAGTGTCAAGAAAGCTTTGAACCTCGTAAGCGTTTGCTCCAGTTTGCTGGGTGCGTTTATACAGTAATTCGATTGCAATCGACCCGTAAATGGCTGAAGTGGAAAACACGAATGGAAAATAGCACGACATGCGTTCAAGGAAATACAACGTTCATTGAAGAGCAAAATTCTATTGTGGAATGAAAATCTTTCTTATAAAATGCGTAATTACCCAGCTGTTTATACAAATTTACTATATGAAGAGAAGCAATAGGTATCTTGAAATATTTTGAACCCCTTTAAAATCCCACAAAATTCCTTAAAATCTCTTAATAAACATTCCATGAAAACACTTCAAACTTCACAACAATCTTCGAAATCCCCTAAAATTCGTTGGAATCTTTTAAAATTCCTAAAAGCTTATTGAAATTCTTTAAAATTCCACAATAACAAAATTTAACGTAAATACCAATGGAAACGCAACAAGTTCAATGTGAATGGACAGACAGACTGGATATTATGAAGTCAACTTTCCTTATTAAAAAAAGTTGCAAATCTGATTTGCTTTTGAATGACTTTAAGTTGTAAGAAGGAAAATAAAACAATCGCGCGCGTGTTGGTTGGATTTTGAGTAATTTTAAGGAATATCAAGTGATTTTGCGAAACTTAAAGGAATTTCGTAAGATTTCATAGGATTTTATAAGATTTCATTGAACTGTCAGAAATTTTAAGTAATTTTAAGGGATTTGACCATATTTTGTAGAATTTTGAGTAATTTTAAAGAATATCAAGGAATATCAAGGAATATTTTGAAATATGAAAAGGGATTTTAAGGAATTTTATTAAACTTGTGAAGATTCCTGAAATTATAGACGAGGAATTATAAGTTTTTATATTTCAAGAATTAAAAATTCTCAATAATATTGACTAGAAATGTACGACAAATTTTACATTTTCGAGTAGAATCTAGAGTCTAATGTCTAGTATTAATTAATTTATTTCGTTATATTTTCATCAATACTTTTCGTCATACTTAATTCAAGAAAATGAATAAGTAAAATTGTGGACATGCAGATGAAAATCTTGCAATTTACTTTGACGTAAAATGTATTCGAAAACTGTCACACCTCGAGATTCCTCTTGGAGGCATTATAAATGAACGTTTCCACTCTGAGGATTTCATTCCTGATCTCAGAGGCGTAAGGAATGGAGTCTGTTCGAATGAGATTTCGGTAAAAGAAACGAATTGGTTTACCATTCGTTGCACGTAAAATCGAAATCGTGTTTCTGCTAAAACTCGGCTGGTGTTGAAATTCGTTATAGATTGCTGTAAAAGACATTTCTTAGGGCTACAAGAGAGGTGGAGACACGAAGAGGATGGTTTCATCGTACTGTGTGCGTTCGTCGTTCAGCATCGCACGAACAATCAACCTTATAGAGAAGTCGACTCACGAAGAGTGAATTTATTTCAAACTGCACCACGACACCCTATTGTACAAATGGCTGTTACCCCGAATTATAAATAACTTGGAAATAGAAAGAGAAATTTCTAAATATTATACGACCCTTTAAGAAAGTTTATATCTTTGTTGATTGCATATCATCCCATCTCATGTAACATCAAATTTTATGAAAGATATTAAACTCGTCCACAGTTACATAAAAAGCATCATCCAAATGTGCATTTAACTACAGTGATCACTGTTTGAAGTGTTCGGAAATTCACCAATCTTTTAAGTTACGAGATTAAAGAAAAATTATATGAAATTTCCGATACTTTTAAGCAATAGTAATATTTAACTAAAAATTCCGATATTTGTAACTGAATTTTCCAAATTTTAGGAAACATGTAACTGCACAAAACTTCTGAGACATGTTACGTAAAATTACGAAAAAAACATTTAACAGTGTTGATTGGTAAATTTTTTTATTTGAAACAATAAATCTTTCATGAATGGTCAATTAAGGGTAACTAATTTGACGAACCGTGAGGTATATATTTTTATGGATCGGCGAAGACTGTTAAATATTCGATGCGATAATTCATGCAGAGTATAGCCTCTAGGCAATTAAGTTCGGCCACCTGCTCCACTGAAAAATCGTATTGAATATTCAAAGCAATTGAATTTTACTGTAAAGAGGACAGCTAATCGCCAAATTCATTTAGTCTAATTAGAGTTCATTTTTTTCATAAGCATATTAAATCTATCATATCCAAACTAAGGAATAATGTCCAGACACATAATATCTTATTTATTACACTGAAAGAAATAGTTGGTAATGACATCAACACGTTGGACTCTGGGGCGCCATCCAATTTTATTGGCTGGTACAAACAAATCTTGGATGACAGAACCAATTCCTAGATAACGTAACTAATACTTGGATAGCATAATCAACGTCATCTAAGTCAAGTGTTGGATTGTACCAGTCAATAAAAATTGGATGGCGCCCCAGAGTCCAATTTTTGGATGTCATTGCAAACTATCTCTTTCAGTGTACCTATTAATTTGAATACGAATTGATTTCATTCTGAAACCAACATAGTTTAAGTATATTCACGCCTAGCCTGGATTCATGTCAATCCAAACAATCTTGCCCTCTTCAGTTTCATTTTTTTTCGTTTCTGGAATGAGTAAGAAATATTTTAAGTATTCTTTTTCATTTATATAATGAAGAAGCACTATATTATATGAAAAAAGTGCCCAATTTATACATATAATAAAAAAATAATTTTTTTATTCAAAAATTTTCTTTTTATTTAGAAACTAACTTACAGGCAGTCTCTAAATATGATTTTTTGTCATTAAAAGCATTAATCTTTAATAGATTTATTTATAACATTATAACTAGATTGAGTGCAGACTGTTGTATTCATACAGGCACAGAGCGCGAAGTAATCGTGAATGGTACTCTGGATGATCTCGAGACACTTTGTAATTTTTCCAGATACGGGGTGGCCACAAGATTCAATTTTTTAATTTCCCTGACATTTCCCTGACTTTCAAAACAAATTTCCCTGGCAGAAAAGTATTAAAAATGCGAAGAAATTTTCAACAATACTGCTATTGAATTATTTTAACGTATAATATCACTTTATATCTTTTGAAATTTAAAATCACTCCAAATCACTTAAAATTCGTAAAAATCTTTAAAATACACGACAACCTTGGAAATCTCGAATTTATTAAAGCAAATATTTCATTTGCAAATCCTGTTGGAATTCGCTTTCAAAATTTTTCACTACGGATATCATACTGTCTCCTCCCATTTAAGAAATTCTACTTACTTTGCAATAATAAAAAATGAAGAAAGTACCTGCATAAAAAAAGGATAAAAAGTTCTGGAACTCTAAACAGTGTAAAATCAGTAAAACTGGGAAATGAAGGTGGGAAAGTAAGCAGACTGTCTCATCATGAGCATAAGGAATTTTCAAGCTGAGAAGAGCGAATTCCATTTGGCACGGTGGAAAAAGCTAAGTCTGGATATTCCCCTAACTCCAGTTCTTTATGCTAGAGTGATAATGGGCTTGAGATTGTTTCTTTTTATTCCCGCGGATATAATAATTTCTACTACGGCACAGTGCAGGCACTAAGGTTGCACCCTCCGGTACCTATAACGCAGCTATTCATTTTAATCTGAAAGTTTAAGCCGGCCGGGTTTACAATAAAAGTAGCGAACTTTAAAAGCCCGTGTCTTAAGGCTGCTTACGAGCACTTCTTGTCTTCAAGCGGTCCTTTTAAAAGAGAGACTATGAGAAACTATTTCGAATATCTTCCTCGTGAATAACGCAATTATGAATCAATTGTTCAAAAAATTAATGAACGACCTAACTTTCACACTTTATTTGAAAATTATCGCCATCAACGTTTTCGGACGCATTATGCTTCTTTTTTTCACGTGCACCTTTCATTGAAATACTTATACATATATTTAAAGGTTAATTTCAGAATTTTAAAACTGTCAAGTGTTAAAAACTGAACTCTTGGAAAGATAATGCTTTTATCTATTATTTCTACAACGAATGGCTCACGTATGGCTATAAGTATTGATAAAAGCACCGCGGTGCTTTAATAAACATTAGAGGCCAGTAAAATATTTTATGGTGCAACACCATTTGTCTGACAACGTACATTTTAATTTTGTAGATATAACAAAAACATCATGAATCACAAACGATGCCTTCCACTTTTTTCGATCTTTTAGCTTATAAAAAGAACTAAATGGGCCGACAATTACGTAAAAATAAAGTCCGTTTCCCCAGAGAGAGGAGAATTATGGATGTTCGTGTTTTGAAAACTGGGCTAAGATGCAAGGTATTTATTGCCCCCTATCGTACCCTAGGGATTGGCTGTAATATACTCGATCTGTCAGCATTTTTTTTTCATCTTCAACTATCTTTTATGATAGGCTTGAAACTTTATTATCATTTCGACTTTCTTTTCATTGAAATTAATTATTTATGTATTTAAATACAATTTATATTTTTTTATGTTTCAGATTCGCTTTTTGGAACAAAAATCCTATCGTACTCTTGCCTCAATTTTATTTTCAAAGAAGCGTTGCGATAAAAAAACGATATTGAGATTAAAAAATATATATACTTGAGCCATGCAATCATACTTTTGGAAAATTTTTATTTAGAGAAAACTTTTAAATTCTAAAATACTTTCTTTTATACCCATAAAGATTATATCGCCAATAACCTTAGCATGTTTTTATCCCACAATAAATTCCTGTTATCTACAGAGTCCAGGGAAATAACTTTTGAGTTAAAAAGGTACAGCCAATACCATTTTATTAAAAATATTTTCGATTTTGTATTCTACGATATTTCTGGGGTATTTTAAATATTATTCTCGTAAACGTACGTTACATATCGATGCAGCTATGGCTATTTTATTCTTTGATATGTATATATATAATATCATGTGTGCTTATGATATACACATGACTGCTTTATCAATGAGGCGTATAATAACCAAACACAAAACTGATATTCCACAGTTTATATTATTACTATACTATAAGAATTTTATGTTGCATAATAAACTAGGCGATTTAAGTTAATACATGCTTCATTGAAAAGTGGGTTCACGTGTTACTTAAAATTCAACGTTTATTACAATGAAATTTCAGGGTGTTTTTTTTTTGAGATTTCAAGGAGTTTCGAAAGACTTTACGAGATATGATAAGAAATTTTTGAAAAATATCGAAGTATTTTCATTTTAATAGGAAGTTACCTTTAAACATAGATTATTAAAATAACATGGTGTATTAAAAGCTAATTTTTACTAGTTATTAATAATAATAATAAAGCAGATTTTTTTTGTGATTGTAATAGAAATGTTACGTTAAGGGAATTTTAAATCGCTCTTGAACAAACAAACAAGTAGCTGTTTCGACTGAAAAACTGGAAAGAGAGAAGTTCAACGAAATGTGTTTCCCTTTTAGAAATATACACAGGGAATCTGCTACTGACTCGTATACATTTTTTTTTTCATTACACTCTACCGGTTTTACCAGGTTAGACAGTAGTAATGATCTGGATTTAATTGATCCAGGATTGCGTTTATGGCTTTATCTGAAATCCTTGAGAATTTTTCTACTTTCTTAACAATATTTGCCTTTTAAAAATGTAGGATGTGAAGTATTGAAGAAAGGTGAAAGGGAAGGAAGTATTTTACTCCTTTTAGTGCTTTACGAACCTTTTATAAAGAATAGTAAAAATCGCATTGGGATTTAGTTCTTTTCAGTGGTTAGATTTAATATTCTCGGACTGAAAAGAACTCTTTTGGTATGTTGTTTACATATATTCGCACACATATTCCCAAAAATGAGAAAATGGATAGAGGAAATTTCTTTTCCAAACAAACCGAAGTGTATTTAGTTTGGTACGTACATGTGTTTTGTGAAAAATTCTTTCGAATAAGAGCGAGTTCAACAAATAGGAGGGTTTGTATTTTTCAGTATTTTTTCCCTCGAAGGAAAATAGTTCGGAAAATTAAAAAAATAACAAACCAAAAATGCCTGATACATAACATTCCTCTATTTTTCTCTAACTATCTCCACAAGAAACCACATGCATCATATTTTCATTCGGGTTCTGCACTCTGCGAATATTTATGCCATCATTAATTATCCTCGAAAATTATTCAAGGAAATGAAATCCCTTAAAATTAATTGAAATTCTTAAAAATATTTGAAATCTTCTGTAGGTAAATGTCTTAAAATCGTTTAAAATATTTCAAAATCCCTTGGGATATCACAAAATTTGAAGAGATTTTTCAAGATTTCATGTGATTTCAAGCATTTTTACTAGATTTAAAATGATTTTGTGAAATTTATTGGGATTTCAAAAAATATGAAGAGATTTGGTGAGATTTCATTGGATTTTTAGGAATTTTAAATATACTAATAGTTTATTATTTTTATTGATTTGATGTTGTGTTTTAAATGCCTGGAGTGTCACGCATATCGTACACCTGTTGCATTAACCGTGTCTTCCTACTGATTGAAATTCAACTATTTACTTTACCTGGTCTAAACAAAGGCCCACAAACCACAATTGGACACCTGTCTATATCCTACAACCACAGCGACCATCACTGAACCTAGCATCAAATATGCAGCAAGTATCAATCAGTTTAATTATACTAAATGTAGGTAGAGATTATTATGAAAGTAAAAAACAATAATACAATATAAAAAATTTAATGAACAAAATTATAAATTACAAAAGTTACTATACAAATTAAATAATTTCATCATTTCAGAAGTGAATAAGTTTCTGCTTTTTTTATATTCTTATCTTCTTCAACAACTTTCACGTTGTCACTTTTGCTATGGAAAAGTTGTGGTCGAGTAATAACGGCGAAGAATAAGACCAGATGCGCTCCTAGACGCCTTTGAATGTCACAGGAAAGAAAGTAGTCTTTCCAATTTCAAACATGTATGGTCAATAACTTCGATGTGGATTAAATTTCTATAACACGAATTCTTATATCTCAAAATTGACTCGAAGAAACAGACGGTCGGTATAAAATTGGCGTATAAACTTCCAGGAAAGGGAATTAAATTGTGGCACCGATAAAATAAAGCGCAAGATAGACAATTCTTCGAATGTAGGAGAGGAGAGACAATAAATTTCTGATTCGGGTCGAAAATGAATATTGAAAAATCCTGTGTCTCTCTACTACGGAAAATTGAAATTTCATTCTCTTTATCAAGATTTATTAAATTTCGATCGAATGGGGAAACGCATTTAAAATTTTTGAATGAAATGCTTAAAGCCCCACCGTTTTAGAGCGTAATAAAGGGGATGAGTTGAAACTTCAATAAAGTTCGTTGAATTTTATTTCCTTTTATTTGGGAATAAGGGTGTAAAAATAGAAAACCTCTGGTTTGTGAACAAATCTGTGCAATCAATAAAATTGAAAATCCAAACGAATTTCCTGAATGGGAGCAATCCAACGTGATAAAAATCTAGCAGATTAAAGCTTGAAAAGCAAAAGGCTCCGAACGTAATAAAAAACCTTTTTCATGTATTTTCATTATATTTAAATAACTAGCAAAAATAAATACTAGCGCGCTACGCACACGTGTATTTATTTTACTTCCTACAACTTCAAGTCATTTAAAAACCAATGAAATTTCGCTGATTCAAGTTTAGAGAGTAGGTTTGAAACAACAATGTATGCAAGATTTTTGAGATATTTCGTTACACCACTTTTTTAAGATAGAATACATAACTTTACTAGGAGATTATTTATAATGAGAATGTTTGCCTCATTGAAATTTTAATGGTTCTTGTGTTTTTGTGAATATTTAAGCATAGAAGCGATAAATCGTGGAGTGGATGCGGGATCATCGATTGAATTTGAGACGCTTGGCCTGGTTAGTCTAGTGCCATAAATATTTTCAGTTTACTGAAAAAAAACTTAATATAGTTTCACGCGTTGCTTTTTTTATTTATGAAATTTCTCGAAATATCAGTTTGAGATTGGAAGGATTCAATTTATTATCCATTTTTTCTAACGCAGTCATTCGATTATCTATTACTTATGAATCATAATTTTATTTTTTTGAATGAAATTTCCTCGGGTTAGAAGATATCTTTTCCATTTTCATGATGAGAAATATCGATAAAAGCCGACACACACACGAGAGAAAAAAAAAGAACGTTGTTTCTCGAGTGCGAATTTCGATATCGACATGTGGATAAAAGCAAATACGAAACACATGCTACAACGTGTAGTATTTACTGTGAACTTCAACCACTCTTGTATAAGGTTTCTGCTTCTTAGGAACGCAGCTCCAGAAGAGGGAATCCGGAAACAAGATGGGTTATAGCTTTCATAGCTACATACGTGTACCGAACAAGCTATCGTCCTACAGAAATAGGATCTTGAAAGGGGTCTCGTATAGAGAAACTCTCTGAGCAGATTACATTGTATATTATCAGAAAGTAAAGTACAACACCCGGATAATACTTCTCTCAAATTTTTATCACAATAAAAATGAACAAAACGACAGCCTATTTTATAAATGAAATTCTATACGAATTTGTATTAAAATTAATGTATGTCCATTATTTTTATTCTATGTTTACGAACTGTAATATACAAACTTAAAGCTTTTCATGAAGCTTTGTTATATTATGTAAGATATTTTTAATTATTTCGAGAAACTATAAAGAAATTATATAAGTAGTTTGTAAAATTTTAAAGAAGTTTGAAGGTAGATACCAACTGAATACATTCTTCCCATTGATTTTCTGTTTCTGATTTGATATGAAAATGAGAAAAAATTCGATTTTTCGGAAAACAACAGCACTGAATGGTAAAGAGACTTTACACAAATAGAGAGAAAACACTTGTTGAATTTGATGCAGTAGACATGGTTTCGCGGTTGAACAAATAACTGTTTCAATTCAACGAACAATATTCTGTCATCGAATCTGTTTGACTAGTGAGAGAATACACTTTTTTTAATCAACATACCTTTTAAACAAAAATATCGTTAGGTAATAAATCATACGAATGAATTAATCGAAAAATTGACACATCCTCCAATTTGCTTATTGTGTGATAAAATGTCGAACAGTTAAATTGAAAAATATTCAGTATTCTTATTCATTAAAATTACTTTTGATTTAAATTAAAGCAAGAAATTTTCGCAAAGATCAGAAACGTGAAAAACGACTTATGACAGAAAAATCTCATTCCACGAAAATGATCCTGCCACTCGTAAAGATTTTGAGCCCTTATGAATTACAAGATGGATTACTGGATCTCAAATATTTCCCCTCCTCCCATAGGAATTAAGTGTCATGAAGCTTTGGACGTTGAGAGTGACATGAAACTACTTTCCAACCCTCTACATATTACAGATTTATGACTAAAAATTTTCTGGCAATAACACGACAGTAGATATGTATGATGAAAAATGTCGCATACATAATTATATATATGGGGCATTCCAATAGACCACTTTTGACCCCTACCCCTCTTGATTTAGCTGAAACTTTTTTATCTTTTTCTACCCAGTCGAAAATATTTTTCAGAATTTTTTCAAACTTTTTTACCTAAACCAAAAAAAATTATGGGTTTTTCAAAAAAATGGCTTTTTTCTTTTTCAAATGGGCGCAACTTTTCTTTTTTTTTTCAGGTAAAAAAATTTGAAAAAATGCTGAAAAATGTTTTCAATAGGGTAGAAAAAGATAAAAAAGTTTCAGCCAAATCGAAAGGGGTCGGGGTTAAAAGTGGTCGATTTGGCATGGAATACCCCATATATATATATATATATATATATAAGAGTGACAAGTAATATAGTAGAGTTCGCGTGAAGAAAAAAATATACGGCGTTTGACACGTTTTTATTACGTGTATTGAAATTTCTAATATACATCTAATATACCAATAGTAGTCTTCTGTACTTCAATTCACTTTTAGTCTCAGATAGGTCAATATCATTCCTCTGATCAATGACATTCCTCTCATCTCAAATACTGGCGGAACGAGGCTTTCGAGGCGAGCATACCATGAAGTGGTTATCGATGTCATACACTTGTAAACACGATGTTAACCAACCAAATACTCACTCCTCAATGTCAGTGTCGTCTGTGATCGATATATATATATATGCAGCATAGCTCAAATCGTTGACGTGACTGTTACTGATTTAAACCCACCATAATTAAAACTACATTTTATCAAATAAAATATACAGCTTTTGATTAATTAAGTAAGTAATTAAGATAGATTGAAATGTTCCGTAAAAAGTATACATTATATACCTATCAATAAATGAGAGTGAGCTCCTATATTAATTAGTATAATTATTACGAATTAAATTTTTTAATTTTAATATTCATTAGAATTAATGAACTTCATCAGATCCTTGAATATAGATTTTAGTATTGTTTGCCATTATAAACATGATCATAACGCGAGTATGCATAACGATATTTGATTATTGGTTATGAATACTGAAAAATAGACACTGAATATCCAACCTCGTGATTATCTTAAATCAATATGCGAGTAATTGCATTATTTGCTAATTAAATTGATATTCGAGAATCATTGTTTACAATCAACAGTTTGTATCAAGATTTGCATCCAATCAGTAGCGTTAATGCATTGAAAAGCAATAATTTTCCAGATGAAATCATGCCATTTCCATCTACGCCTATTTACAAGTACAATTAATTCATGATCATTGTTATGTAATTGAAATGATGGCTCAGTAATTGAGATATTTACAGTGCTGTTTCACTTGACGCAGAGTCTTTATTTAATTATTTTATTTAATGTTATTATTTTATTTAGTTAGTATTTGTTATTTCAATCTATTTTACGAAATTTAAGGTGGTTTCTCGAGATTTATTGGTATTTTAAGAAATTTTAAAGAATTCCAACTTCATGCTGGGGACGAATGAACGAAAGAAATTAGTAAGATTATTATATGTAATTTAAAAACTCCTGAACGTTGGTCGAATTTCATTTTGCCCAACTCTGTTTTCCTTCGGATTTTCCTATCCTTAAGGTCATTATCACTCTATTTCATGGAAAAGCGTGCGAGCTTCATATCAAGATGCCGAAAATATCACACATTTTGTAATTGCTGAAATGTATAGTCCAGTTAAAGTGGCAAGCTGCCAACTGGGCGGCGTTAGTGGGATTCGTGGTTTGAACACGACGCCAAATACTTAACCCAACAAAAACATTTGATTTATTATGACCAGTGGGTACGGATTCTATGGTTTTGCCTGTAGTCGCATAATCACCTTTGTTTGCAGCTTTTTTATTGCCTAAAAACGCGTGAAATCGTCCGTCCACTCTTCCCGGAAATTGTATCTGTCATAGCTTTGCCAGCTGCAAAAAGGTCGTAAAATATTTCTTGGGGTTAACAGGACACTTAAGGAATACAATGGTGCAATGCACCAGAGAAACACCCTACCTTATATTCTTGCCTCGTACATGACAGTACAGATAATTTCAGACCTTCATAAAAAAAAAGAACTCATGTTTCGCAAAATACCCAAGACCACACCTGAAGAATACGAAATTCTTTACATTAAAAAGAAAAATGTCTCGAGTTTTAATTTTAATATTTCAAGAACGCCTATTAAGTTTTACAACTACATATATAAAACAAGAAGTAATTTATCTTAACCCTTATTGAAGGATTAACTTGACCAGTGTTGCCTAAAGTTTAGGAGAGGAGCCTTAATTGGCGATGAGTGTGATGAATTGATTTCATAGCAGATTTTAATTTTCCCGTATTGAGCCAAGAAGTTTTGATTAATCAATTTCTTGAAGATACCTTTTGCGATACAATTTCAATCACCCTCAGCGTTCCAGTTGATTGATATTCTTAATATATTCTTTGTGGAGTGAAAAGCAATGTTCTTTATATTAAACTAGCAATTTTTAAGTGCTTTTTACGAAATTCTAAAGATTTTTATGATTCTTAAAAGATTTTGTGGAATTTTGTGATATTTCTAATAATTCTAATGAATTTTAAAGGATATAAAGGGACTTTAAATATCGTAGAATTTAAAGAATTTCAAGAAGTTTCCGGGAATTTTAAGAGGTCTTCACGAATTTTAAGAAATATCAAAAGGCGTCAGAGAATTTTAAGGGACTTTAAGGAATTTTGAAAAAATTCAAGAGATTTTAATAATTTTAAAAATATTTTATGGAATTTTTAAGAATTTCGTGAAATGTCTAATAATTTTAAGGGTTTTTCTGATTTTTAAAAGATTTTATAGAATTTTCGAAACATATCGTTACACCACTTTTGTAAGATAGGACTAGCATTATTAAAAAACAATACATGTTTTTAAATTTTGCGAACGAAAATTTCTTGAAATTGTAGAATATAGATAAAATAACATGATTAGCATAAATATCAAACTGTAAAAAATAAATACGAATTATAATCATCAGCGTAATCCTTTTCTTGATTTCAAATTTCATCCATCAGTAATGTATAAAGCGATTGTTCATAAAACAAAACAATTAAAAGACCAATGGAAACGGATCAACTTCAATATGATTGTACGAACAGAATACACTATGAAGCCGACGTACTTTATTATATAGATGATTGAATGTAATAAAAATTAAATAGTCAGTTTTAGGAGATATCGAGAGTCGATTATATTCAAGAAGAAACTTTCACGTCTGCTGTACTAAACTTGATTGTCAATCCTCATCACGTACAACGTTATTACAAAGTTAAATTAATGTTGAGGGACGACTGCATTAAATTCTAGGAAATACTTCATTTCCCTTAACATTTGATCTTCCGTGAGGACTAAAATATTCAAAGGACTTTCCAATATGAAAATTTGAAATAAGATAATCTATTTTTATTGATTTCATCAAACTTCTCTCAGATTTATGACGGCGAAATTAATCTGCGTTTATTACTTAAAACTCTATTTTTACTTTTTTTATAACTTCAAAGCAATAAACATTTAATGGATGCTATCACAACTTGCCTTTGTAATTAAAAAATGATTTAAAGCTGCACCTATCTTTTATTTTAATATTACTTTTTCCCATCAGAAATTCAATGAATTTTTCAGGTCAAATTCTCACCGAGGGGCTTGGGAATCGATTTCCAATAAAAACTAAAGCAATTAATTTGAATCCGTTTTTGCGATATCTTTAACTGTCATGATGGTCACTTTTTAGTGCATTATAAACTCGGATAAAGTAACAAAAGTTGCGGAGTTGTAAAAAGTCTGGCTGGATTTTTTTATTCTAGATACATTTCTTTATTTCTTTCTAGAAGAAAAATGTGCAACTTCAAAACGCGTCTGTGATACATATGTCATGGTGGAGTGAGCATAAATAAATATAACGCGTCTAAAGCCAGCACTGGAGAATGGTTAACAACCCTCCGTGAACATTGTGGTCACACCCAACACCAGCTTTTATAGACGCACAATACACCACACCTTTTTATTCTAAAAGAGCCTGTCTCTGCCTTCCAGTACACATTCTGTTGTGTGAACCGTAAATGCACGCTATGTTTGCAGCACGCTAAGAGAAAATATTCCAAGATCATACATGCATCATCCAGTGTGCCAGATCACCAAGATTTATACGAAGAATTTTACTCCAGAAAATATCCTTAATCTCTTTATAAATAAATCTTTTTTTAAGTTTACTTGGGTCTTTCTTAGATGTTTGTTTCCTGAATTTTAAATTGTACGAACCTTGAGGCATGATGATCAGAATTCCCAATAGGTACTCGAGTCGGGTCGCATCACTAATCAATTACAATAAACTCGTGGAAAAAAGTCACTTATCACATATCAAACGTGACCAGTAATTATTAGATAATAGAATTTAAATTATATCGCGATCGCGG
>JAUESH010000024.1:6555830-6593278 GCA_032275165.1 Synergus magnus
TAAATTCCAGGAAAAATGCGTTCAGAGCGCATGTTGACTATTTTAAATGGTAAATTCAGCCATTTTCTTTTCTCCGTACAGTTAGTTAAATATAATTTTTTATTAACTAATACACTTTCGACTAAAAAGAATAGAGATATACTAATGCATAAAGTATATCAAGCCTTTTAGTACTGGAAGTTATGACTGTACCAATGGTCGAAGAGCTAAAAAGCACATTAGCATGAAAATTTTCAGCCAAAATCCATTATAATTCATAGGCACATTCTGCTCACTTTGGTAAGTAGAATTCGATAATTTTAGGGACCTAACAGAAAGCTCCTCACCGTTACCCAGTCATTTTTGACACACGGTTCTGGTTTTATCCATAAAAAAAGGAACTGAAAATTTCATAAAATCCATTTTCCGACTAAACTATGCAAGAAACAACATAATATCACCAAGCAAAATTATTCAGCTGAAAAAGTTCTATTTATTTTATTTCGAAATTTTGATAAAAAAAACGTTATTAAATAGCAAAAAATATAAGTTTACGGTCTTGTGATTCGAAATACGAAAAAACGTTACAAGGCAAAGTTATTGGTCTACAAAAAATCTACAAGTTTCCTGTTAAATATTTTTATAGGACACTTAGCTTTCGTTTTATTCGCGAAAATTAATATTAAACTCCAAAAAATATCCTAAAACACGTCTTGTTAACTATTTATTTGTACATATCTATTATACGGTGAACAGATCGAGATTTATATAATTTTTAAAGCAAATATCGATAGAACCTTAAATAATTAAATTAGTTCTTTTCTTCATTATTCAAACATTAAGATTCGCTTTTGGTTAAAACAACCTAGCATGTCCATTAAACATATAGCAAGAATTGTACCTTATGTTGAGAATAAAATGATATATTAATTAATCCTATCTTAAAAAAGTGGTATAACGAAATGTCTCGAAAATCTCGCATACATTGTTGTTTCAAACCTGCTCTGTAAATTTGAATCAGCGAAATTTCATTGGCTTTTGAATGACTTGAAGTTGTAAGAAGTAAAATAAATAATCGTGCGCGTAGCGCGCGTGTTGGTTTACTAGTAATGATAATAATGTCATGTTTTCACAGATTCAAAAATGTTTGTATTGCTGATTATATTTATATTTGAAAGTTGGTAATACTCGGCACCGGTAACTCTTGTCGGGCGGTTCAGTAGATTCTCGTAAATTAACGTTGAAACTTTGGAACTAGCCCTGAAGCAATGAAAGTGTTCTGCGTTTTCGATATAGATCCGCTAACGTGATTTCAATTAACTTTTTAGTCCATGTACTCAGGTTTCAAAACGACAATTCTCAATTGGAAGTTAGTTTGGCGAACATTGTGAGGGTGAGTACGGAACATCAGCTATTAATAGCACATGTGCTTCGCAATCTACATACTTAAGTGGATGCAGGAGTCTATGTATGCGTATAGTCAGCCCAAGTTCGTGCTCAATGACTGCGAATCGCCATTTGTCCACCTCGTCTCAAAATCCACTTCACTAATTAAAAAAGTGGCTTGAGGGCTTCTTCCGAGCTACCACCAATTATCCTGAAGATGCAATTTTTTTACATTCATCTCAGGGTAAAAAAAATCGAATCCAGGTATATAATGAAGAATGTATATTGCACTATTATATTGCAGACTATTACCAATTTATTATAAATATTTTAACTATAAAAGATGCATTCTCTGAATATCTCCAAGTAAAATCTACAGAGCGTTAGTTGCGTTTCCGAATAAACTGAACTTCCAATTAAACGGTCTGACACTCCACTACGAACTCATTTAATTAAAACCTCGGTACCCTAATTTCAGACCTCTATTTGCACTAAAGTAAATTCAAATATTGTTAGAAAGTCAAGTCACTTTTTGCAAACAGTTCATAGATTTGAAACAACTTTCGTTTTCTACATATAAAGTTATTTTTAAAATTCGATATTTTTTCTACCGTTTATGAATCGAATATTTGAAGCTTTGAATCCATTATTCCAGATTGTTCGATATTACGAGAAAGTAATTTAGAATTGATCGAAACCCAACTGCAATTTTCATTGATTGATCACGCAGAGGGGCATTACGCAATTGAGGTACACGAATCTAATTTTACACAAGAGATACATTGTTCCCTGGAATATTCTCTCATAACAGGTTTAATATTACAATTTTTCATTATCTTTTATTTTCATTTTTTTTTTCTAAAAGGAGCTAAAAAGAATCATTAAGCAAGTGTGTGTGTCTCAATGTCGTCATATGAAGTGCTAATTGATTTCTGTTTGAAGTACGTGGCTAATTTTTACGTGAAATTTTTATATGAAATTATTATCGAAAGTCAAATCTACTATCCTGATTTAAATAAATAATGAAACGTTGAAGGTTAGAACTTTTCAGTGAAATTTCATTTCGAGTTTTCAGGAGATAAATGAATGTAAACAAATTCATATCAAGGGCACCTTTACACTGAGTAAAAGTCTATTTGTTCCCTTCGAATTCTATTTGCATTCTCAGCACAGGCAAATTACTTCAAAGCACTTCCGCCCTACAAGGAACCATGTAATGGTTCGGAAGCAATGTAAATATTAAATTTTCTTTTAAAATTTTCCTATTTTTACATCATTCCTCATTTCATCTGGCAACAAAGTAACTATTGCAGTTAATTTAAGGGCAAATAGAAGGCGTGACTTTATAGCCATATATATTCCGCCAACTTTCTCGTAAATAAATAAATAAAATACATTTTGTGCAGCAGACAGCAATGAGGAAAAGATTTGCCCACCGGTGCCTGCATAATATATATTTTATTGATTTATTTACGAGAAAGTTGCTGGAATATATATGGCTAAAGTCACGCCTTCCATTTGCCCTTATAAGAATTAACTCATTTCTCTAATACAACTCTTTTAAGAAAAAATTACATCCCATATTTCTGTTACATTACTTTTCGTGTTTTTAATACATATCCGAAAAAACATATAAGGTAGATGTCCCAGTAATCGTGACGGTCCTAGTAATCGTCAAAATAGATTATAACTTGAATAGATGATAAGAAAATATCTTCAAAAAGACATTTAATGACAAAAACCCATTGAATTTAAACATTTTAAAATATAAAAACAATTATAATTGTTACGAACTTATGTAAAAATTAATTAAAAAGGCGTCACGATAATTGGACTAATGTCACGATTACTGGTACGTTTACCTTAAACGGAGATAATATAAATAAACCAATTATATCTCCATTTATCAACTAGAACAGAGGGAATTGAATGCAGAACAATAATTACGATATCATTCAATTAATTTCAATTGAGATATATGAATAATATTGAGATAATATGAAAACCACTTTCCAAATTTAAATGTGAAACATATCAATCAAATAAAAAATGTTCAATTCGAAGCAATTGTTATCAATATTTTCATTGTAAATTTTGGTAATTAATTTCCCTTGAACGTAAATAAATGGTGGAAATAAAAAAAGTAAACTCTAGAATTTATGCTTTCCATTCGAATTAAAAATAAAAAAAAATTGAATTAAACGTCACAGGGATATTGCTATCCTATCTGAAAGTGATACGTTTTCAATCAGTTCTGCTGTCGAATTAATACGTCCCACATTAAATTATGCAAGGAAGAGTGATGTGTCGTACGAATCTGGGTTGGAGAAGATGAAACCATTTAAGGCAGAACGTGCTAGCGTGTGCCACTTAATTCGCTAATTTATCGTGTGCTCCTCTCACCATTACGTTGGGGATGCAACCTCCCTCATGCTTCCACTTCCGATACCAGTACACCGCATCCGTTTGACGTTTCTCTTGCACACATAGGAAACACAGTTAACCAATTCATACTCAATTTCACACTTTTGTCACTTCTCTCGATAGTTGCATTGAAAATTCCGTAAGGGACTGAAACCTTTTAATCACGAAACTAAACACTTGAACATCTATTAATCATTTTGATCGAACTTTCATTTTCGAACTTTAAATATCTTCACTCCAAGTACAAACATCAATTTTAAACTTCACTTCTGATTAAAGATCATGAATACTTCAGTTGAATTGAGGGAATTAATTATATATTTTACAAGAGATTTGAAAGTAAGTTCGTAAGAGATGCAAGCGCATCATCACTTCATCTTATTTGGAAATTAATTATAATGGTTAAAGAAATAGACGAAGAAAATGTTGAAAAAAATATGAATGGTTAACATATTTTTGAATTGACGAATTAGACTTTTTTGGGTAGTGGGTGACTGGGAAGAGTAAACATTGTCAGGTAAATTAGAGATTTGCTGCAGGTTTTAGTTTATTAAATCATCACTTTATTTTTATTTGGGGTGCGCGAAATTTCGATTGATGAACGTCGGCTTTTTCAACGTGATTGCCGGGGGCATGTATCATGCAAAAAGAGAGGTGTGCTATCGAAGCGAAATAAAGTGCACACTTCACCAGCGGCAGTTGACGCGATACTGGAGAAAATCGGAGTTCTCTTGCCGCCAGCAATTCAAACGCCTGCGCCCTCGTGATGGAGACACGTTCCTAACCCTAGCCCACAAACTGGCGTTAGGAAAGGAACACTGGTTCGCCGCAGAAAGTACATCGCTAAAAGTCACATTTCAAAAGTTATAGCGATTAACCAACCAATTGGGACGAACTTTCTCGAACCTTAAAAGAAAGGCAAGCATCATTATTTTCATCTTTGTTTCTTCTTGCCGCTTCATTTCCTTATTTATTTTTTAGGGGATAACAAAAGGAAAGAAATATAGATAGAGGACAGAGATTTATGCCTCTGACAACTACACTCTGTGCTGTGTCAAGAATCGGCTGACTTAAATTGACTTATACTACTTGACACTCCGTACGGCTCTCTTAAAAAGATTTATACTACTTCAGACCCCTTGATGTTGACTGAAAATGGCGTGGACTACTTGACACCGATCATGTCTAACATAAAGTTACTTATATTACGAAAAATATATTTTGGTTTACTTAAAATAACATACTCCTTAACACTCGATACGAAAATGCCGTGCACTATTTGATTGTGATCATGTCTAACATATAATTACTTCTACCATTTGAAAAAACTCATAACATATTTTTCCCGTTATATTCGCTATTTCTGTCAGCTAGAATCGTGATTTTAGGTGTATAGAGTTCAGGAAATTGCCGCAGGCATATTAAGAAAAGGGGGTAGGAGTTGATGGAAACTTTATGAAAATGGGATAGGAAAGAATGGTAGTATCGAAATTGATAGAATTAAACAGAAGTGGAGAGCACTTGAAATAATTGAAGCATATAATTAATTAAATAATATTCAATTAAATTTATTAATTTAATTTAATTTTGTTAATCACCGTTCAAGGAATATTTTAGTAGGATACATATAAGTACAAATAACTCAATGAAACGGAATTAATTAGCTTTGTTATTTTCTCTGGTGATTATTTATCCGCTCCTAAAAAGCTTCATATCACGTTATATAATAAAGCTTTTGCAATGAAAAAACTTACTTTGAACTAACGCCATAGGGCATTAGAGACGATTTTTAGTTTTATAGAAATAGCCATCATAAAAATAAAGAGATACTTTTACGCTCTCGTTCAACATTTAAAATTTCATTATAATAATAATAAGCTAAGCTTTTTATGCCACTCCGTTATGTTGCATTTTAAACTCGCATTTCAAAGTTATGGATATTCGTTTTAATGAGAACTTGGTACATAAAGTCTGTTCGCGAACGATTAATTCTATTTTACTATCTCGCTTTAAAGAATTTCAGGAAATTTAATTTAAAGCAAATCTGTTTCATTATTTATTTAATAAAAATTTCTCTTCTGATCGTGTCTTAAAAAAGTGGTGTAACGAAAATTCGTTAAGATTACTTAAAACTCCCAGAAACCTCTTGAAATCCCTTAAAATTCCACAAAAACAATTAAAATTATGAATCTCTTGAAATCCAAGTTAAAATTCGCAAAAATTTCTAAAAATTCCTAAAAACCGCTTGGAATTTCTTAACATTTAAAATCTCTTAAAATCCTTAGAAACCTGATGAAATTCCATGAAATTCTTAAAAACGACAATCTTCGAAATCCTTTTAAATTCTAAAAAATCTTTTAAAAAATCTCGCATACATTGTTGTTTCAAACCTGCTCTCTAAATTTGAATCAGTGAAATTTCATTGGTTTTTGAATGACTTAAAGTTGTAAGAAGTAAAATAAATAATCGTGCGCGTAGCACGCGTGTTGGTTTGCTAGTATATTATATTTTAATTTGTCTTATTTCATTTCCATATTGTGCAGACTTTTATCAGTAATTAGAAAGCTGTCAGCTGTGATCGTGGAGAAACGAGCAACGAGTTCATATGCAAATTTAAAGTAAGAAACTTCTTGATTCCAAACGAGATTGCTGGGAAACAATTCCCAGAGAAACTGTTCGATCTGTCAAGTGCGGAAATTGCGCGTCCGACAAGAAATCTCTGCAGTCGAGACGTCAACTTCATGGCTGGCATCTAGGCAAGAATTCGTTGTTAGGGAACTGACAGACAGGAAGTCTCATAAATATATAACTAGAGCGTCGAAGTGAGAGAAGCCAAAAGTGTAAAGTAACCAGTAGCAGTGCACAAACAACCCTATAATATTGATAAAACGAGATAAAATCTTTATGTCCTCTGTTCCTCGACTTCAGCAGAAATTACAACCCCTTGGTTCGTTCTTATTCATTTGTCGTCTTCTTTCACCATCCTTTTATTTTTCCCTCCATTGGTATTATAATTCAGTATTTGCATTTACAGTACTTTGCACTTGCCATGAACTCCAGGGAAAGAAGAATCAATTCTTGCAAATTCAGATTATTTATTTCGAATGAAGTTCTCTCTTATTCGAATTTATACCTCTTTTCATTATTCATATTTTCAATACGATTTTTATTCCGAAATAAATGATAAATTTTTCTGCTAATGAATCTTATTTAAGCATTTCAAGAATATACAGAAATGAGTGACTTTCTTGGCAAAAGGAAAATAAGAAACTTTATTGAACTTCATGTCAGACCTATTTCAATTTTTTTCAACGCCTCAATGGTCATAAATTGGATTTTATGAATAAGAGTGAAGCGGAAAGACGAGAGAAAAGAAAGCAGTACTGGGTCACCGCAACCTTGGCATATAAAATCGCGTGAATAAGAGATACTGTGAAACAACACCCAATTAACAGTCAACGTCACTCTTTGGAGAAGTGCTTTATTCTTGAGAAAGACCCTTTTCGTTTAGGGCGATCTTATCTCTTCCCACTGTCAGAAACAGAAAATACAATTGGAAATGACTTAAAGGGGTTGAGTTGATGCTTTACAGATACCAGCACCTCCATTTTCTATATTTCTCTAAATTAAAAACAGACGTTTTACATTGAATAAACTGCAAAATTCACAACACAAATTCTGACAAGGTGGATGAGGTGTGAAAAAAATATTTTCATGTTTCAGAATCGCTTTTCTGGACAAAAATCCTATCGGAATATCTAAAAGAAATGATAAAAGATACTAAATTTATGAAGTGGCAGTTTTAAGTGCGCTGCAACGTCTCATTTTAACACTTTGAATTTTAGGAGAAAATCTTTCCTCTGACATACCTCAGCTCTCCCTAGAAATGCCTCAGGCTTTTCTGAGAGACTATGGGGTATTCCCCGTTTTACGAACTCCTTGGGTGATGTCGATGTTACGCTTTTGACCCAGTAAACTTTTTCTCCCAACGACTGAGAAATCGCTGACACTCTTGAGTTGGGACGACATAATAGAACTTCATTAATAATACAAGGGAACCTGGTCTAGCAAATTTAAATTGCAAAAGGTGAAGCGCTACTTTAAAAGGTCGATGCGGGTTGAATGCCAAACTCCGGAATTGCCATCTTTCAACCACGATATAAATACTGAATTTATACATGAAAAGTGGTCAACATAACGCTGTAAGACGCCTTAAAATCGCTTCCTTAAAAACATCGAAAACTTGAGATCGATAAGGAGTAAATCATTTCGGATTATCCGTTACTGAACTTTTGCAACCTCAATTCCTTAGCTCCCGACCTCCTGATAAAGTGTATCCTGCAATTTATAGGAATCGAAAGTAAATATCGTAAATTTTGAAACAAAGTTTTATAATAATATCTTATTGGGAAGTGAAACCGATGTTTCGATGAAAAGATTTTTCAAAAGGGTAAACTGGTTCGAAAATTAATACACTGATAACAGCACAATCTCTATGTTCCTCCTGAGAAGCGAGGATCTCTTTATCAGAAAAAAATAGAGACGCTAAATTTAAGCTGTAAATGCATAGCGTACAAAGAATCATAAAACAATCAAGAGAGAACTTTACAACTCTATAACTTTCTCGACTTATTCACGCTCATATATATAAGAACATAACATGCATTTTCTTAATTAGAAAATCGATTGGGATACTAACTTCTACATTTAAAAAACAATGCTACTGCTGAAATTGAGTTGAAGTTTCAGACGTCTAGTATGACGAAATTTTTTTATTTTATTTTTTTTACATTTATTGGATTTAGAATATAGTTCCCCAAACCATTTTATTTTTATTTATTTACTAGCAGAAATTTACCTGACGTTGCCCGGAATTTTAAGAGATTTTAAGTGAGTTTATGGAATTTCAAGGGATTTCATAGAGACTTTAAGGTGATTTTAGAGAATTTCAAGATATTTTAAGGATTCTCATTTGATTTTAAGGAACTTCAAAGGAGTTTTAAAACAGTTCAAAACAGTTTAAGGACTACAAGCGTTTTGAGAAAAATTCAAGGGATTTTTAAAAGAGTTTGAAAGAGTTATGAAAAGGATGTTCCAGAGATTTCTATAGATTTCACAAGATTTCAAAACATCTTTAAGGACTTCATCAGATTTTAAGTGACTTTAAGAAATTTCAAGAAATTTAAAAAGATTTCAAGGATGTCAAGTGAATGTAAAGGATTTTAATGGATTTCTAAATAATACAAGAGAGTTTAAGGATTTTCAAGATATTTCAAGACATTTTAAGTCATTTTAAGAAATTTCAAGGAATTGATTCTAATGTGGAGGGAATCAAATAAAATCCCTTAAAATTACTTGAAATTCTTTAAAATCTGTGAAATGTCTTAAAATCCCAGGCAACGCCAAGTAAATTTCTGCTAGTACCTAAATAAATAAAAATTTTGGGTTTTGGGAACTTTAGAAACTTTTTAAAGATATTTTTATTATTATTTTATTATTTATAAGTGTGAAAAAAATCGTCAGACTGGACGTCTGAAACTTCAACCCAATACTGCTGAAATGTAGATTTAAGAAATTTCAAGAACTTTGCGGGATTAAATTATCTTCGATTTAAAGTTTACAACTTATTACTTATCGTATAAAATTTCCTGGTAGTCTATTTTCACGTACCTGGTATCTCTTTTCATCTAAAATTCATTTCCAATTATTGGAACGAAAAATAGAAGTGAGTTTGTAAATAGCTATTATCACCAGATTACCTGAATAATTTACGACCGATTGCAAACCTCATGCATGAAATTTAAATTGTAAACTTATTTGCATGAAATTATGCATAATCGCTTGCTCATCACCGAGGTTCGAAGAGTTGATTATGAAATAGAATCAGGCACAGCGATACCTTCCTGATCAATTTTTCCTCCCGACAAATAAAACTGCCTTTACAATCAAATATTCTCTAATTGGAAATACAACACAACTCTGCATACTTGATTCGATTATCCTGTAATTTGAAAGCTTCAATCCATTTCTAAGAAATTAAGAAAGTAGATTAAAAATAAATTACTTTATTGTTTTAATAATTTAAAAGTGGCCTCTCCAATTCAGGTGTTAAATTTAAATCATTCTTTCTATAAAAAGCATCTTGAATAGTACTCGTGCGATTAAATTTGCTTTCAGGAAAATCAATCTGATCTCGGTTTGGTCTACCGTACCAAAGAGATGTAGTCATTCCCACTTTTCGAGATTTATTTTCTTCGTGAATTCCTGCCCAAATAGTAGATTGCTTTTTACGATCGCATCGTGCCTTTGTGATGTCATATGGACTGATGTCATGTAGACGATCATAAGCGGTTCTTTTATCAAGGACACTCTTCTCCTTCTGCTTTTGATTGCTGAAGTAGGTATACTTGTGACGTGGCGCAAAGGGTTTCAGCTGTAAAAAGAAAAAATTCAAGAGAGTCATGCAGCAGTCAAATAGAAACTGCTTTCATGAAAGGGGTTTCAAAGGAAACGTAAATTTTTTAATTTACGTTTAAAAATTAATTTTAAAAGATTAATTAATTAAGAAAAAAGTAACTAAATATAATAAAAATCTATCTAACCACTTCACAATGAAAAAGTTTAGGATAGAGTTCCTCTCGTGTTTTCATATAATTCCATGGTGTTATAAAATCTGTTTGAAATTTCGTTGTCATGCTCTCTACGTTTTCGAGAAGTTTTTAATTGCAAATTTGGATATATACCAAAGAAAAATCCAGAATAGTCAAATCCAGTTGTGTCAATTTTGTAGGTTGTAAGCATGGATGGTGCCACACGAACTTTCGTAGGTACTAGGGAATTTTGACAGCACCTCCTCTCCAAAAAAAAAAAATTTGTTCCATTTGAATTTTTCATTTAAGTATGTACATAAGCATATTTTTTTAGGATATTTTAAAAATGCTTGCGAAGTTTTTTCATGTTTTTCACTTTTTTAATTTAATTTTTGTAATCCTTTTAAAAACACTTGACATAACTAGCATTTTTTTAATAAAATTCCTTGAAATCGTTTAAAATTTTATGTTTTTTCAAAATCTTCAAATTCCGGACTAGGGAGTTCCTTAGTTCGGAAAATTTGAATTTGGATTTTTGCCGATTCCAATCTCCGATTTCTGTTCTTTAGAAACGTAATTGCAATATTCGAATTATTCATATTTAATCTTACCGCTGAATTCTCTATCTCCTTTCTTTCCTGGTTCCTGTGAGTGAATATTTTATCAAACCATAATTTATACAGAACCTATGTACAAGTTCTGAGCCAGCGTTGAAGCTCAAAACTAATTTTTAATCGTCGTCTCCATGTTCTTTTATATAATCCTCCCAGCATCATACAGCCGGAGATTTAAAACCAATCTAATGGAAAATAATTTAATCCTTGAACCTATTTTGCAGCTAGATTAACAATATATTAAAACTTGGCTGAAAAAAAACGAGTTAAATTCATGATTTTATGAGACTTTTTATACTTTCTACTTTTTCTTACTGTCGAAAGTATATAATAATTCTTAATTACAAATTATGATTATTTTTTTTTATTTTTTGCATGAAAGAAATATTTATTAAATTCAAGGGTAGTCGTGAAAGTCGATAACACATGTGATGCCATCTGACTAAGGTACTATGAAACGAATGACGTTTCTCGAGAATAGTTCAGCAAGATCTCACCATGAGGCGCCTCTTGTTTATTTTATGACAAATAAAATAAATATATAGTTAATAATATATAGTTAATAACAAATTATATTAATAATAGATTTTATTTTCAATAATGCACCAATAAGTATAATTTAAATGGGGCATACCATGCCAAATCGACCACTTTTGACCCCGACCCCTTTCGATTTGGCTGAAACTTTATTATCTTTTTCTACCCTATCGAAAACATTTTTCAGAATTTTTTCAAAATTTTTTACCTAACCCAAAAAAAGTTATGGGTTTTTTAAAAAAATGTTCTTTCTTTTCAAATGGCTGTAACTTTCTCAAAAATTGCCCTATCGGGACGTTTTTTTCAAAATTTTTGTTTTTAAATGCACTTTTCAGAAAAAAATGTATAAAAATTATACAGATCCATCCTCAACGTTTTTTTTTTTTTTTAATTTTCGGAAAAAACGGAAATTTCGAGATGTCATTTTTAATTTTTTTTCCTTGTTTTCATAAAAAAACTTTGACATTCTCCGAAAATTCTCTGAAATTTTCAGAGTGGGATTTTTTCGTTTTCTATATTTTTCTTTTTCAATTAAAAAAAATTTTTTTTTTAACTCAGCTTATTTTTCATAACACTACTCTGAAAATTTTTTAGAATATACAGAGAACCTTAAAATTTGGAAAAAAATAATGATAATAATAATTAAAGGTGGTAGTCATCGGAAAAATTTCAATTTTTTTACAATATAACTTTATTTATATCTACTGTGCATAAAATTATTTAATAAACTATGTTTTTTGTGTATGTAAACAAAAAAAGCGACGTATTAAAAAAAAAATACAAAAAATTATTCAGAGCTATCTTCTGCTTTTTTCTGACTTTTTCGATAAAAATTGATATTTTTCCGATGACTACCACTTTTAATTATTATTATTATTTTTTTCTTGAAGGTTCTCTGTACATTCTAAAAAATTTTCAGAGTAGTGTTATGAAAAATAAGCTGAGTTAAAAAATTTGTTTTTCAATTGAGAAAGAAAAATAGAAAACGAAAAAATCCCGCTCTGAAAATTTCAGAGAATTTGCGGAAAATGTCAAAGTTTTTTTATGAAAAAAGGGAAAAAAAAATTAAAAATGACAATCATCTCGAAATTTCCATTTTTTTCCGTAATTACAAAAGCAACTTTTTCTAAAAATTGTAACCAATACAAGTTAAAATTTCGATATCTTCTTGGCATCCAGCTTTCAAATACTGAGATTTTTATATTTTTATGTTGTAATTCAAAAGAAAGATAGTTTACAGTTTATTTTTCCTTAAGTGCATTAATTAATTAGATTTTCGAACATTTAGATTTATAAAACCTTAGTAAATTGTTACTTGTAAGGTTGGATGAATGCAGAAGCTCTGGGGTTTCAAGAATTTAAATTAGAGTCTAACTTCCCAATTAGTCACGGAATCATCTGTACAATGATCACCAGTAGTCAGGAGCACATCGGGTATAATCTGAGTAATAGGAAAAGAGGAACAGAGTGACGAGTACGAATGAGCCACGGATGGCTGATTATGCTCGGGATGTTACAAGAGAGGAGAAATAGAGAACTTGGAACTTAATGATAAAGAATTGCATCTTCTGCTAGCCAACTATTGTAAAGAGAATTTGAAGTTTCAAGGAATCCTATTAAATCCTCTTCAATCTTTCACGTCTTGCCGCTAAATATGCGATTACATTTAATTC
Organism: Synergus magnus; assembly: GCA_032275165.1. NCBI lineage: Eukaryota > Metazoa > Arthropoda > Insecta > Hymenoptera > Cynipidae > Synergus > Synergus magnus. The sequence continues at coordinate 6,569,034 of JAUESH010000024.1, forward strand.
GACTCTAATCAGTACCGACCTTTTCACCAAAATAACTTTGATTTAGAAGACATTACCTATAAGAACCGACTACAAATTACTCCACCTGAAAAAATAATTGGAAAGTCCACAAAATCTTCCTCTACTTTCTTGGATGATAAAAAATTCTGTCGTTTCACTTCGCGTGCAATAAATCCTAATGCAAAGTCAGTGGTAGTGGCGGATTAAACTCTAAAAAAAATATGTAGCTTCTAAGTGCGAGCTTTAATATTTTTCAAAAACGGAACAATGAAATTATATCGAAAGTTTCCAAGTATTATGATAAACATTAAACATCTGTAAAAGCTTTGTACCAATTAATAGAGATTTACAATAGTAGCTACGGAGCTGAATTAAGCTACGCTGGCAACTTTTCTAACAGTACAGCAGCAGATTCAGTTGCCTAGTTGTTGTTTGCCATAAAGAATAAAGAAAAAAGACTTAAGTAGCCAGAACGACAGGACGTTCTCTCTAATTAACACGCGACGCTCGTCCCAACGACTAGATTTTTGTCGCAGCTGCAACATTTTTTGTCTCAGTAGCTACCCATTTACAAAGAGCAACCAAGCAACAAAGTGTCCAAGGAATGAAATCGTGAGCTGGTCAGATAAGGTGATGGCAGGAGAGTCCGGTGACAACGACAAGCTCAAGGATAGACAAGGAGAGGCGAGATACGAGATTGAGAGTAGAGAGCCTAGGGAGAGATGGAAGAAAAGTTACTCTTTGGGGGCAGGGGGTGGGGCAACGGGGGATGTTAGGGCTTCACTGGCTCATACGACACATAGGGCAGAGTTTAATCAGGTTCGACTAGTTAGTTGGCAGGTGCGGCGTCGCAACGGTAGGAGAAGTTCTGTCTCCAAGAAGACGAGAGCTCGTAGCGAAACAGCGCAAGAAATCAAAGCGACTCAGGGCAAAACCACCAGACATAGCATTGCACAATGCTTTGCAGTTCCCCTCTCTACAATCCTCAGTACTTTATCCAGGGCCGTAATCAGAAACTCATTCAAGAGGTCATTACAAGCTTCAAACATTTTAAATATCTTTTCAATTGTAGGTCAATCCCCAATCAAGCCTTCACTCAACCAGTAAACAGATTTCCATTTTCGAAAATGCTGTTAGTTTAACTTATTTAAAATTACTAGCAAACCAACACGCGATTTTCAGGATTTTTAAAAGAATTTAAATGTTGTCATAAAATTTCCAGGAATTTTGAAAGAATTCAAGAGATTTTAATAATTTTAAATAACAAACCAACACGATTATTTTTTTTTTCTTTCTTACAACTTCAAGTCATTGAAGAGCCAATCAGGTTTGCAGCAACAATATATGCGAGATTTTCGAGACATTTCATTACACCACTTTTTTAGGATAGGATTTTATTATTCAAAATATTTTTCAAATTACACTTTACCAAAATATTTCTAGGAATTAAAGAAATATCATGGAATGTTAAGAAGTCAAAAGACTTGTTAAATCAATTTTGAAGGAGTTCAAAAGATTTCCATGATTTTAAAAAAATTTCGTGGAATTTTAAGAGATTTTTAAGGACTTTAAGTGATTTTAAATGTTGTTGTGTAAGTTTAAGGAGTTTCATGAGGTTTACAGTAATTTTAAGGGTTTTCAAGAAGTTATTAGAATTTTAAGGGATTTCGAAAGTTTTTTTTAAGGCACTTCAAAGATTTTTTTATTTTTATAATACTAATTTGATTTTCTAAAAAAAAAAAATAAATAAAAAAATAATGGTGCCCCTTAATCGAAATCCTTTTAATTGAAATAGATAAATTAGTTAAATATACCTACACTTTAAATTACGTCAATAATTTTGCAAATCGTCCTTACGTAATTAATGGGCGCTCGCTATATAATATACGAAGAAATAATTGTTGTTCTAAATTCAGAGGGCAATATTCAGCAGAAACTTTCCGACAATAGAACCGCTTTTTTTCTCTTTAACTCTGAATTATAAGCATAACGAGTGGATGTCGTGCTCCTTGAACTCCATATTCGTTTTCCACTTATAAAATTTTTCTCCACAGCTTCACATTTTCCGCAAAACTTTACAAATTACATAAAATTGTTCGACGAAGACTAGGTACAGTTATAACGATTCCAATACACACCTCCTCGATATAGGGTAATTTATTTCTCTCGCCTTGATTCGTATCTCATTCGCACCTCATCTACCGTACTTCAATTTCGAGCAAATCACCAATTTCCATCCACCTTATTTTCCAACATAAATAATAAAATTCTTAGGCATTCAGTGTCAGGATATATGTTCTATTTTAGACCTTAAGAATTTTATCAAGAATGTTGATTCCCCATTCTATAGACATAATTCTAATTATAATAAAGTACGATTTCTGTCTCTAATCTGTCTTTCCACATTTCAACTCTCCTGCGTTCCCGCTCTCTTATCACCTATTTTTTTGTACCATGATGTTTTTCTGTCACCGTGAAAGTTAATTAGTACTTTATGTCAGTTTGACATTAATGCTAAATGTTTTATTTCTGTCATATTATATACCTTTTATACTTTATTCAACAGATTTTATATTTCCTAAGATTTCGAAGAATTATCAATATATTTCCAGGGATTTAATGGGAATTTAAATAAAACTTTAATACACACTTTATTTTTTAGTAATTTTAAGGGATTTCAAGAGGTTTCAGACATTTTAAGATATTTTGACACATTTTAAAAGATTTTAAATAAAGTAGGATATTAAAAAAAGCGTATATCTACTAAATATTGTTTCTCTGATTTTCAAAAATTTTTTTAACAACATAATGCTACAGCCCTGCCTCCGCCCCTAGCACTAGTTCTTCTTGACTATCCGCCTTCTCTCAGAGGCGTACATGCGATCTGTCTCTTTCCCTCTCTAAGAGTGTACGACGTCCACATTCTATAGCTGGGAAGGCGAGTTCTCACGCTGCACTCGTTAAACGTTTATAATTTTAAGTGCTCGATACGCAGAATCCGGATTTCCATTTAGTATGTGAGCTCTACCCATCCACCTTTTCACCTGGGCATGGTTCTGGTGAAAGCTGCTTAAACAGTGATTATTTAAGGTCGGGAATCAAGAGTTATGGGGAGGTGAGTTGGGATGAAGTTTGACGATCATGAAATGCTCGTAAAAAATGAACGAGCGAGGTGTACTCAAGGTAGCTATCCACATTCCTCAGCTGATTTTTTTAACTTGAAACAACCGCATAAAACAATCATACACAACAGCCCTTCTTCAAACAACCGTAATTCATAAATAGGGGACCATAACGCCCACTTTACCGCTTCAAAGTTCACCAGATCGTAAATTTAACGAACAGGTCCCTAGGCTAAGTTTTTACCACCTAAAGATAGAAGAAATAAGGAAGGTAAACATAGGGGAAGAATGGGGAAGAAACACTGACCTCAGACAAGATAGTTTATCTATATCCTTATAAAAAGCTTCAGTCTTAAGAAATCATTCTTATAAATACGAAACATTTCTATTATATATTCGTCTCTACAAGTAATCCATAGAAGTAAAGAGATAAAAATCCTATTCCTTTCTATCTCCTTCTATCTCTAAGATAGAAAGGAATAAAGATTGTTTATCCCTTTCTACCTCTCGCCTATCCCCGTCTATCTCTTTCTATCTTCATATCAATCCACATCCATGCCTATCTCTTTGAATCTCCTCTTTTCTATCCCTTTCTATCTCTTGTCCATCCCCGTCTAACTCTTTCTATCTCCTTTTCAATCACCGTTCTCGCCTATTATCTCTTTCAATCCCCACTTCTCTATCTCTTTCTATCTCTATATATACCTGTCTATCCCTTTCTATCTCCTTGTCAATCTCAATTCGCTTCTATTTCTTTCAATCTCCAGTTTTCTATCCCTTTCTATCTCCATTTCAATCTATTCCAGTCTATCTCTTTCTACCTCCATCTGAATTAAAATTACTCCTATTACTTTCAATCCTCACTTATCTATTCCTTTCTATCTCTCGCCTATCTATTCTATTCCAGTCTATCTCTTTCTATCTCCTTGTCAATCAGAATTCGCTCCTATCTCTTTTAATCCCCACTGTAAGAGTGCATGAACTTCTTGTTGTAACCTTGACCTCTTAAGTATTTGTACGACAGCAACTCTGAAGATTCTGCTGGAATTAATCGGCGACGAATCGCTCTTCACGTTCGTGGTAATGGTGACACGTTCAGATAATATATACGGTTAAAGTGGTAGTATCCGTTAAACTTAATTAATGGCACGACTGTGCGTGCGTATATAGGTACTTAACATCAATCTTATGCAGTCAGGCCAATACAACTGCATTTGATACACTAACAAAGTAGACTCGGTTGCAAGTATAGGCATCAGGACAAACCGCACGTGCAACTACGAGGTGTTAAGACTCCTTACAAAATGCTCCTGTGTAATTAACTTGTGCATATAATCAGCATCGCTTTATCGAAAGCTACTGTAGGTCTATACATATTTACATGACAAATTCTCGGTATTTCAAAAAGTTTAAATCATTTTATATGAATAAGAAATTCTAAAGAAACAAACTTTTTTTCTGAGGGAGAGGGGGCGGTTGTGTCAAAATTCCCTAGTCCGGAAGCTCGTGTAGTGCCGTTCATGAACTCGGAGATGAATTTTGTACATAGCAGGACAGTGTTTTGCGAATTCCAAATGCGTATAAGACTCACATTGACATGCGACTTGCCGAATGAAGATTTGTCGCCCCGTTACTGATGTAGAAGACAATTACGCTTGACCCTCTTTCACGGCGATCCAGCATAATTGAAAATGCGCGTCACACGCGCCTGCGGCTTCGACAATCCTCTGTCATCGATATAGGCAGATATGTGATACAAGACTCGAACATGTATCTAAACGTGGTCTGCAGACAAAAACCATCTTTTATTAGCTTAATCCACTTTCGTGATTATAATACGAAAGTATCCCTTGAAAAATTATTAAAAAGACGACCTAAAAAATATTTATTTGCCACGTGCTATACTATCACAAATAATAATATAGTGATAATATCAAAAGGGTGGCATTACTTCGGCCATACGGTCTTCAGTCTTTTCACTACTATAGGTGGAAAGTGGAAGCACTTGGTTGTCTGAGTGGTGGCTCATTAAGCTTGATGAGTAGCCCGCTGGCTGTTATTACCACCTTATTCATAGAATCGTCGGTCATTAAAATCATTAGATTTCCGCCGCTCGTGAATCGTGTTCCTTGTCAATTCCCAACTAGCAATTAAGTCATGGGTATTTGAAACCTTCAGTACAAGAGGTTACTATTTTTTACTAGTCGTTTGGTCAACTTTGACGATGCACAGTTGGGCTAAAAATGTGTCCGTGGACAAATTGATATTCAGAAGCCATTTCTGAACCGATTTGAAAGTTTTTTTTTAATTAAAGCTAATAAAATTCCGCACAAAACTGTCGATCCATATGACGAATCACTGTCAATCCCCGTGAATCCATTTTCACTCACTTATTTGTTTATAACAAATTCAATAAATTTTTAAACAATTGCTAAGCTATTGGCCAACTTTCCTGGATAGTTGCTTCATTGATTCTAGGTATTTGAGATTGAATCCAAATATTTCCCGAAACCCGGTACTCTTCAAAACAAAAAATTTTTGCTTTTTCATTTTTGTTATTAAATAAAAAAAAATCATTTTTTTTTTTCAAAATCTGGATCGACAGTTTTGTGCGAAATTTTATTAGCTTTAATTAAAAAAAACACGTTCAAATCGATTCAAAAATGGTTTCTGAATATTAATTTTTCCACTGACACGTTTTTGGCCCCACTGTGCGATGTCCAGTTGTAGTCTTAAAACAATACTTTTTGACTGTTTATAGTGTAGAAGTAATTTTTGCTTTTCAGGATCTCATAAAAATTACAAGAGTTTTCATTTCTGCACCTTTGAAAGAAGAAATTCTCTTTTTTTTCTGTCTAGGTAGCAGTCTTTTCAAGTGTCTCCTAGATGCTATCAACTTGTCGAAAATGAGATTTTAAACGAGATTCGCTGCTTTGAAGTCGCTGGACACTTTTAATCTGAGCAGTGGTGACAAAATTGCTGGAGGCAAAAGGGGTGAAAGTATGCTTTATTAAACACCAGTTCACTCTTTGCAAATCTAAAAAGACATCCTATCTAAAAAAAAAGTGATGTCACCATATATCTCGAAAATATCGAATACATTGTTGTCGAAAATCTGATTAGTTTTTTGGAAATTGTGCGAATTTTGTAAATGTGCCGAATTTGCAAATTATCTTTAGACTATTTTCGATGTCAAAACAATTGCTGTGAAAAAGGTTACAATAAGAAAGAGAATACGAATTTTATGAAATTTATTGAAATTACAGCAATATTACAAAATTTCATGGTATTTCAAGGAATTTTATGATTTTCAGAAATTTTAAGAAATTTTACTAGTTATTGGAGGGGTTTAGCGAAATTTTATTGGATTTTCAGAATTTTAAAGCATTCAACGAGATTTCGTGGGATTTTAAGTAATTTTAAAGGATTTAGCGATATTTTGTGGAGTCTTAAGTAATTTTAGGAATTTTTAAGAGATTTCAAGTGTTTTAAAGAAATTTCCTTAAATTTTCAGATATTTTTAGAGATTTAACGAGATTTCATAGGATTTTGAATAATGTTAGGGAATTTAAAAAGATTTTACGCAAAAGGAGTGCAAATTGCAAAAAGGAGAAGGTACTAGTGCATTAAATATTTAATGAGCAAGTAGTAAAACTGATACAATAGAATTATTTCAAAATGAGAGAAAAACAATTGTTCATATCTGTGAAGAATCATCACGTTCTTCAATTTTCAGTTTATTTAGTCAAAGAAGAAACTCGAGGACGAGAATTTTGCTAGGTGCTTACTAAGCAGTCTTCCCTTTTTTCAGGTCAAAAGTTCGATAGTGGTGCACGCCAGGGATGCAGAATATTCTCATACTTCTGAATCATTCAAGAAGCATGCAAACATGCACGTGATTAACAAAATCTAATGTTTGTACATATTACATGTCAGTGGCTAATTGTACCATACGCTTAAATTAATTAAATTCTGCCTCTAGGACTTATATCGTACTTTTGGGAGGATACAATACCGAAGCCTGGGAAGTGTAGTTAAAGCAGTTAAGTTAAGTCCATCGTATTATACGCGTTGACTATTCAATGCTTTATCAGAGCCTGAATAATATATTGTACAACGAAAATGTTTGCATTCCTTATGCACTTACCTATAGAAAGATTTGCATAAAGTTATCTTCTTCGAGACTGTAAAATTCGTGATTGCTGTACATAAACGTTTAGGTCAGAGGCGCCATTAATTTGTTTCCTGAATGGGATAGTGAATAATCGTTTACGATTTCCGTTTGCCCCATTCATCAGCCACTTGCTTTTAGACTTTTAAATAAAGGAATTTTCCTCTCCATAAAAATAGTCATGGACGGCGCTACACGAATTTCTGAACTATGTATAGGCAAATTTGACAGCACTTCTATACTCCCGAAAAAAATTTGTTTTTTTTTTTAATTTTTTATTTATATAAGCATATATTGCTTATGATACGAAGATATAATCTAATCAGATAATTAATAAACCACTTTCTTATCTTATAATCTCAGTCTATCGTTGTGGAATGAAATTATATTTCTCATCAACTTTATCAACAACATTCAAGAACATCGATCTTCGCCATTAGAACAACATAATTCCCACTGAATTTTTAAGATCTTTCTTTTTATTTGTTTTTCAGGGAGTGTAGTTTGCAATGAATGAGGTGTGAGCAAATCGAAGCAAGCGTTAGACAGCAAGAAAAAATAGAGGAACAATTAATAACACGACGATAGTATCTGATTCGAATCGGAAGGCGCCGCCAGTCAAGGAAGTATTTTATTGCACACGTCATGCAATCGACAAACACAGATGGTGAAACTCGGGACGCATTGCGGACCTGACCATGACAGTGATTTTGCAATGTAGTCAATTCGGTGTCATATACAAGCTTGGCACATAAGAATGTGGGTCTGCTTGCTTGGAAAATTGAGACACCTCAAAGGCGGCTTCTTTATAACCGCATGGAGAATTAACGGTAAGAGAGGCGATGTCTACGTTGCCATTTCGCGCATCAATTTATCCACAAGACGTCTTGCAAATATCTTTCCCACCATGAATAAGATTCCAAGTTTCTTTAATCGCCGGAAAACGTGAGGCATAAAATTTAAGATTTAAGGCGTGATGAAGACAACGACTTGTGTTCATCGTCTCCTGACATCTATGTCCCTGCAATGTTCCCACCTTTATACATCGTTGCAATTTTCAAGCTGGCTCGTCTAATTATCATGAAAGAAAAAATGTAAAAGCATATTACGATCCACAATTATATAAATCATAGAAGAATGAAGACTTTATACGTCATTTTCAGGGGAAGTTGATGATAAATAGCTGCTCATATTTCAGAGACTAATTCAATTACGTGAACTGCGGCTTTGATTAATTCTTTCTTTAAGATGAGAGTGTTCGCATAACGTTCCCGGAAGTGCCATATTTCTTTGGCCTGCGGAAACGCGCTGGATATTCCAGACATACGCAATGGATATAACGTTACTTCGATTCTCGTACCTAGTCTTCTTGGACTCCTGCAGCGTTCTATCGTCGACACAGATTCTGGCTGATTCGGACTCACTGTGTTTAAACTTTGCTCACTCGTGCGTTCACTCAGCACGAGCAGTTTCTAATCATCCTTCGGGACCTCGAACTCAATGTCAGCGTTCAAATGCACGATCTCCGCGTGAATTAGATCGCCACGACTGTTTAACGCGTCATTCCCAGTGATCAAGGGACAAAATTACCTTATCCAATCTTCTCTGCAATACAATTAGCTTCCTCATAATAGAAACGATGAAACGCTATTTTTTTATCTCGGGCGCAAGAAAATTTCACGAAAACCTTCGAAATCGTTTAAAATTCGATGACATCTCTTAAAATTCGTCAAAACCTCTTAAAATTCACAGAAGCTTCTTGAAATTTTCTGAATTCTACGACAACATCTAAAATCCATTTACGTCTTTTAAAATCCATTAAAATTATTAAAAATCTCATTAAATTCCATGAATTCCTTAAAATTCTATTTGTTTGTTATTTACTTAAAAACTTTTAATTTTTAGCCCACTCGCTTTCATAAATAATGCAAAAGATCTTTTGTCAAGTCATCAAAGAATCTGAACCTTTTCATGAAAAATAGGCGTATCACGTGGAAATGAACTGTCAGTAAACTCCCGGTTTCCAGTTCTAGGTTCTCTATCTAAATTCTATAAAGAATTATGCCTTTTGTCTTGAGAACGTGACTAGCACTCACGAACTCGAGAAGTCAAAAGTTCAAGATGTTGCGTGCACAATTGTACATTGACAGAAGTTCCCTCTTTGTTTTTCATTCTTTCATAAAGAATTTACTGTGAAAATCCTCTTTCAGGTTGCGGATATAGTTGGGTATTTAAGTAAGGGGAAGAAGTCTAGGCTGAAGACGAACGATAAGGATAAAATGAAGGAGAAGAAGCAGTCCACTCTGTTAATGCGAAGTAATGGATGACGCGGAGTTGCGAGCTGCACAAATAGTAGGCTGCCACTCAAACGGCGACGTACATTCGTCGATTCATCCGCCTGCACGTATTCGTCTTTCCCCTTAACTAACGGACTTTCGTTTCGATGGCTAACTCAGCGACGTAACAGATGTGAGTTTATGCATTTTGCACCTGATTAACCGATTTATGTGTAACAGTTGTAACAACGTCACGTTACAAGCTGATACCCTTGCGTGAAAAAGACTCCCAGACACGCAAATGTCCAACTAGATCGGAAGATAGTTTTACTGATTAAGAGAACGTTTTAATTACAGCGTTACCTTTTCCAGTACCTACATATTTCTTGATCCAATTTGATAAAACATTTATAATTTCCTAAGTTGCAATGTACTCTAATTAAAAAACAAGTTTCATTTTATTTCAATCTTTGCTATTTATATCAGGAATCCGATTTTATCGACAGCAATAGAGATGGAAAGTCTTTTTTCTGAACCCACTAATTTTATCTTTACTAACAAACCAACACGCGCGCTACGCGCGCGATTATTTATTTTACTTCTTATAACTGCAAGTTATTCAAAAACCAATGAAATTTCGCTGATTCAAATTTAAAGGAGCAGGTTTTAAACAACAATGTATGCAAAATTTTAAGGACATTTCGTTACATCACTTTTTCTTGAGAGGAATTTCAAGACGTTTCTAGGAATTTTAAAGGATTTTGACAATTTTTAAGTGATTTTTACGGAATTCTAAAGATTTTCAGGATTTTTAAAAAATTTTGTAGAATTTTAAGGTATCTCAGGATATTTCGCGGAATTTTAACGGGATTCATGAAATTTTAAGAGATTTTTTAAAGCTAAGGAATTTTAAGTAATTTTAAATGCTTTGAAATTTTGAGGAATATTAAGAGGTTTCCAGGAATTTTAAGAGAATTGAAAAGATTTTTATGATTCTTAAAAGATTTTGTGGAATTTTGTGATATTTCTAATAATTTTAATGAATTTTAAAGGATATAAAGGGACTTTAAATATTATCATAGAATTTAAAGAATTTTTAGAATTTTCTGGGAATTTTAAGAGGCTTTTGCGAATTTTAAGAGATTTCAAAATTTTTCGGAGAATTTTAAAGGATTTTAAGGAATTTTAAATGTTATCATAAACTCTCCAAGAATTTTGAAAGAATTCAAGAGATTTTAATCATTTTAAAAATATTTTACGGCATTTTTAAGCATTTTATGAAATTTAATAAGATTTCTAATAATTTTAATGGATTTTTAAAGGATTTCGAAGCTTGTAGTAAAATTTTAAGGAATTTCATGAGATTTTTCTAATTTTTAAAAGATTTTGTGGAATTTTTAAGGATTTCATGGAATTTTAAGATATTTTAAATGTTATGAAATTCCAAGAGGTTTTTTAGAGATTTTTGCGAATTTTAACTTGGATTTTAAGAGATTCTGAGAGTTTTAAAAGATCTTAACGAATTTTAATAAGGGATTTCGAAAGTTTTCGTGTTCAAAAACCAATCAGGGTTGCAACAACAATGTATGCGAAATTTTCGTTACAATAGGAAAAGAATTATCGGAAAGATGAATTTAATAAACGAGGACAGCAATTGATAACACTTTTGCAATGAAGGTGCAAGTAGGACGGTTTGGAATCCTAGCATATAGTCCTAATCGGTTTTATGGGTTGTTTTAAACTTCATAAACAACTAAACTTCATACAATTGAATAAGTCTTGATTAGTGGACGCATTTTTTTAAACTTGAGAGAAAAATGGTTTCATCAAAATAAAAAGTGACTGATGTGTCTATATCAGAGTTCATCAATCATATCCACCAATACATGGATCCCATCAATCACATTAATTTCTAAAGAATGACACTTTAAGAAGGCCTGGGTTTATTTTTGATGGAAGCTCGCTTATACTCTTTGGAAAATTCAAAATACATCTGGAAAGCTTCAATGTGACACAGGGCTTTACTGTCTGGTGCGTGAAACGAAATCCTGGAGACAACAGTGGCTAGGTAGCAGAGAAGAACTGCCTTTTAGGGCAGTTAAGAGACGGACTCCTCACCTCACTCCCTCTTCTCTTCCAATGGTGGTTCGCCTCGACAGTCCTGCGACCCCGATCGTTCCCAGAAGACACTGGAGACATCGAGTTTTTAGCACCTGATCTTGAAAACAGAAAATGTCTTTTTCGACTTTCACAAGCCGCCTTTCGCTATTCTGGGGTCATGGTCAATGAGATAAATATATTTCTGGACGTGTACTGTTATTCTTACAAAAGGTTTTGGTAATTACATCGATGCCAATTACATAATTAGTGGTCTGGTCTACTATTATTAACACACCTAATTACATATATTAACTTTATTAATTCCGTTCTTTCGTCATGTTGATGTTTCAGTAATAATTTATAATTTTATTATACTATTAATTGTCCACGATTGTAGACATGAGAGAATACTCAATATTTTCAAGGACACGCACGTGGATGAGTACCTTTCAAATCGGATTAGAATCGGAAGTGTCTAAGATTATTTTAGTCACTGGAAGATCCCAAGTTTGAATTAACAATAAGAAATGAACCAAAGGATGAAGGTTATTATTGAAAAAAAAAAATCATTAAGGTACATATAACAGCAATTCTTGAAAGCTAAAGGCGTAAAATATAAAATAAGGATGAAGAAAAGAAGTTCAGGAAGTCAGAAATTCAGCAACGTGTCGAGATGAGTAATTGAGGATCGTGGGGCTGCTAATGACACAGGTGCATAAAATGCGGACGAGCCAAACTCTCGAGAACTTCCTATACTTAAGGTTTCGCAGATACGAGGATCGGAAGAGAGAAAGGGATAGAAACAGACAGGAAGAAAATGAAGAAAGGAGAGGGAGAAAAGATGCTGTGGAATATGGGACAGCTGGCTACGTGGGGCCAACGATCGAGAATGACCAACTCGACACTGGGAACCATCCCTGGTTCTGTATCAAAAACCAATACAATACCATTGGATCAGTAGGTGGGTGTCCACAATTCGAACTATAAAGCATCAGAAGGCAATCAGGGTGATGACTCAGGTCTTTCAAGAATAGCGGATAATTGTTCCTTGAAGAGACTGCTACAAGATTCAGATTCAGAATTCATGTCTAAATTAATAATAATAAAGTATCAATTTTGTCTTTCTGTCTTTCCACATTGAAGCTCCTACGTTCAGCTCGCTTATGACGTGGTTTTTGTCTTGCAATTTTTTAGTTTGACATTTATGCTAAATATTTTATTTCTGTTGTATGAATAGCTTTTATAGTTTATTTAACAAATTTCAAAAGATTTCCAAATACTTCAAGAGATTTTAAGGGATTTATCTCTAATAATTAGGTTAAAAAGGTACTTTGGGTTAATAATTGTTTGACAAAATACCATAATATAGATGTTGCCACAGAGGATTGAAATCTACGCTGATTATTAGTGAATAATGCTAGTGATCTAACTGGACAAGAACATCCATTTCTATTTTTAAGTTGCACTTAATGAAGTACATGTTCAAGATGATATTTAAATTTACAACATCGTACTTTACGTATTGGAAATTGTGTTTATGATTTAAGTTCATAGGCGATTTGTGTACGATGCTCTCACAGCATATCATTCGAGATCATACATCTTTGTATCCTTGTAATGGCAAACATGGGGAACATGCAAAGCTCTAAGCTATGTCTAATGAATTATTGAGGCATATATCTCATGATAAATTTTGAGGTAATTGAGATACTACGAGAAAAGTCTATTTTTCTATGTTCAGAAAATTAAAAATTAAAAATTTAGTATAATGGGATCTTGAGTTCCCAGTACAGAATATGGGTAAAAGGTCGTAAAGACTATAAGTCAACTATCAGGAAGAAGAATAAGCAGAGGCAAAGTATGGTTTGTGTACTATGGCTAGGACTAAGTGGTATTTTCGAGAACTACATGCCTAGTAGTTACTGCTTTGATAGGCAGTTGCTATCTGTTATCTGAACCTTAAGAAGTAGTACATAATAGGTCGTTATTTCTTATTACTTTATCCTGAGGAAGTAGAGTAACCCCCCTTCATTATACAATTTAAATTCTCTGCGGCCCTAGGTTAAGAGGAGGGATAATTAAAAATAAAAAATCTGACATTGTCAACTTTAATTCCATGCCTTGATTAATTCAACCAAAGTTCATTCGTTCGGGCAACTAATTTACTTTGTAAAATGTACAAGAGCCAATTTATCGGCTGTGATATACTTTTTGGCAATGTCAGCTTCTAAAAAATTCACTCCCATTCACTCTTCTTTGTAAAATACTACGAGCACGTGATCCCCATCTCTCCTAAATCCATCCTCTTGATCCGTGCGACCGTGACTTTGCAGAATTCATGGGCACACGTGAAACATTTAACGGCGGTTTGCATTCACGTCCGCTCTCGTCGGAAGGATTGCCTCCGTGAGTGATAAGGGTCCACTTGCTGTATGCTTTGCAAGCGTGAGAAGGAAGCATCATTAAGTCTGCTGTGCTTTTGTATAGATAAGAAAACGGAAAAGCAAAGAGTTAAGTTCCGGAAGGTTGATCCGGAACTTTAAGGATGACTCATTTATGAGGTAGCAGTGGGCCATTTCTAATTTATCATTCCGATCCTCTATTTTATAGGGCTGTCACTCACTAATGTACTTAAAAAAAGTGACAAAAGTGACTAATTTGATCTAAAATGTGACCAAAAGTGACTAATTTTTAACAAAAATAGTGACTAAAAGTGACTAATTTTGAATTTACTTTGATTTAGTTACACATATATTTGACCGGCTTGCTTTGACATGATTAGATGAAATTCTAGTGCTGAATTTGGGGGTGAATACCGAGGCCACAATTTCCAGAATAAATTTTACAAAACACACAAATTGTAATTCATTTTATTACAAGCTAAACAAACCTTTCACAAAACTGCCGTATTTATATTTCAAAATGCTTTACGATAGGAACTAGAAAACCGGAAAATCACGAACTAAAATAATTTAAACTTGAATATTAAATAGAATTTTCGTACTAGAGATTATTCCATACATATATAGTACTTGTAGATTTTCTTTTCCTTTTTGAGAAAAAATCGGATTCTAATAGGTTTAAAAACTCTAAAATGACCTTTCCTATCTTTAAAAAAAGTGGTGCAACGAAATATCTCAAAAATCTCGGATACATTGTTGTTGCAAACATGATTGGCTTTTGAATGACTTGAAGTTTTAAGAAGGAAAATTTCTTAAAATCCCTGAACTCTTTTTAAATTTAAATTTAAATTGCACGAAAATCTTCGAAATCGCTTAAAATTCCATAAAATCTTTTAAAAATCAGAAAAATCTCTTGAAATCCCTTAAAATTATTAGAAATCTCATAAAATTCATCAAAATCTTTTAAAACCCACAAAAATCTCTTGAGGTCTCTTAAAATTCCTCGAAATTTCACAAAAACCTCTTAAAATGCTGCGAAATCATTTAAAAATCCTAAAAATCTTTTGAATTTCGTAAAACCTGCTCTCTAAATTTTAAACAGCGTAATTCCGCTGATTTAGATTGAGAGAGTGATTGACTTTTGAATGACTTATAGTGACTGTTTTTTAAAAAAAGTGACTTATAGTGACTTTTGCTTAAAAAAGTGACTAAAAAGTTACTTGCAAAAAAAAGTGACTAAAAGTGACTTGCAAAAAAAAGTAAATAAATGTGACTTAAGAGACTATGTTTCAGCCCTGTCTATTTTATCATTCAATTGTTTTTGAGTATTCAAAAATTTTTTGAAATGACGTGTTACGCCTTTTTCTTCCCAATAAAATTCAATCTCGAAAAATCGACTGGGTCACGAACGACTCACAAGGACGGCGGAGGATTAAGGAATTACAAAAAAAAATTAAAGAGATGTCGATAGTAAGCGAATTTTGGCCAGTAGTAATAATTGTGCCACTGATGATCTAGTATCACTGCTCGACTTGGTACCAATTTTCGAAATGCTTCTGGAAATCAAACCCAGTGGTACGAATTGTAATCAATGGTAACATTCCTAGTAATGATACGAGTCCCATAAGTGCTGGGACTGCTGTAGATTGAGCATAGGCTGCAAATAAAGAATATCTATGAAATAAAGAATGGTCAAGAGAGAAAGAATAAGAGCTTCGGAAAAGATCGGAAGGGGTAAGAGGAAAAGAGAGATAGAGAGAGAGACAGATGGGGAGAGAATCGCGTTTCGGTAAATGTGTCGAAGCCCGGCGAGCGGCTCTTGCAGCGGTGTCGTTGCCCTCTTCGGTCTGCTCGTGCTGGCTGCTTTGCTGGCTGGCTGGCTGGCTGGCTGGCTGGCTGCCTACCGTCGTATCCACTTGGCGATGTTCTCTGCTGCTGCTGCTGCTGCGAGCTATATCCTGTCCCCTCCGCTCACACGAGCCATCCTCTTGATTCCCCCTCCCTTCCATGAGCACCTGTCGCTACACACGGCGACTTTAGCGTTAGGGGATAGGGGCTCACCAGAGGTAACTAGACGGGTTATCAGTCGGCACAACATCTTCCTCGCGACGGGACTTAGAGCGACCTAGTACTGATAAATCCTAGACTGGTGCTGCGACTTTCGTGCTTCGAGGGTGAATGCGGTGCGGATAAATCACGTGCGATACTTTGATTTTTCAAAAAACTCTTATCAGTCTCTTACCATCAACCCCTTTTTCCTCCATCATCAATCTATCACCCATTATTTACTATCTTCAATCCATTCTCATCATTGTCTTCAATTTGTCGCACTTGTCAACTTGGATCACAGTGGAAGGAACATGTGATTTTGTGGTCCAGTTGAATAAGATCTGGAAAGAGAAACGGGCGATGTGAACTGTGTCTTCGCTTCTTATCGGTATTCTTATCAACACTGGTGGTGTCCCACTCGCTTTGGAACTGTTATCCGTTCGATCGGGACGTGCGACGTATATAGGGGCGACGCGATCGAGAGGGGTGCGTCATTTCCTGGACCAAAAGACTGGGGGGTAAACACTCGGAGGCGGTCGGGATGCGGCACGCGGAGCTGCTCAGCTCCAGGTAACACGTGGCGACTTCGCGCATTCCGCGCTCACGAGGTAAGAATCATCAACATGATCATCAACATTTTTTCAGCAGAAATCTATTGGGAACCACTTTTTAATCGACTTTGGCTAATTAAACGATGTGTCCTAAATTCGAGATAGAGCAGAAAATACGTCAAAAAGTATTGTCTTTAATATTTGTACCGGTGCGGTGGTACCACTTTTAAAGAATTTTTAAATGACTTGCCCTAACCCGTTACATTTTTACTAACGTAGTATTTCCGACACTCTCAACCCAGTTTTTTTTTTTTTTTTTTTTTTTTTCATCGCTCTTCCTCGATTTTCATAACACTGAATTTAGAAAATAACTTTGTAAAGTAATTTGCACATAAAATTCCCGTACATATAGACATTGCACCTTTTATTTCTCGATCAGTTGATCTGACTACTAAAACACTCCGCATCGTAATTTCTTTCAATTCTGTCCGTCTCCTTAATTCTGTTCACATTTTTGGTCAAAAACCAGCAGCCAAATCTATTATAATTTATTTGATCAACCAAGTAGAGGTCCGATTAAAAAAATAAACACGAAAATCGACTTTGAGATTAAGTTGTAGAACTCGGAGAGATTGAAAAAATGTCCTTAACCAATGGAACGATATTAATGGCGATATATCAATTTAAGTGATAGTAATCAATCATTTTTTTTTGTTTTGAATGTTAATTTTGATTGAAAGAATTCCTAGAACTGTTAGGATAATTCGGTGGTGTCTATCGTGGTGTTTATGAACAAATATTTATGTAGCTGGGAGCTGAGGCCAATCGGGCGAATTAATAGTCATTTTTTACATTTCACTCTGGTAACCGATCGCATTTTTCTCATTGGAGAAATTTGAAAAGAGTAATTAACTTGAGACTCGGATAATAATAATAATAATTCACTCAGTATTGTGAATTTAACTGAGGTAAATAACTAAACCAATACATATAAGTAATCTTCTCTGTCAGATGAAAGGTTCCTGGCAGCTAATTGGTGCCGTTACCTGAACACAGATACCTCAGACTTACTAATGTACTAAACTACATTATAAATAGAATACATACATGGTTTAGATTTATCAATTTTAATTGTTACAAGGATGTTTTAATTATTCAAATGGCTAAAGCAATTGCACGAAACCACATAAAATTCTTAAAGATTTCATAAAGTCTTTTAAAAATCATTAAAATCTCTTGAATTCTCTTAAAATTCCTGAAAATTTCATGACGACATTTAAAATCCCTTAAAATCCTAGAACCCTTTTTAAATTTAAATTTAAATTTCACGAAATTCTTCGAAATCGCTTAAAATTCGTGAAAATCTCTTAAAATTCCCAGAAACTTCTTGAAATTCTTTAAAAGTCTACGATAATATTTAAATTGCATTTATATCCTTTAAAATCCATTAAAAGTATTAAAAATCTCATAAAATTCCATGATATCCTTAAAAATTCCGTAAAATCTTTTAAAAATCAGAAAAATTTCTTGAAATCCCTTAAAATTATTAGAAATCTTATAAAATTCCACAAATTCCGAAAAGTCTCTTAAAATCTTTGCATGATTTTGAGTTGAAAGATGTAAAACAAATAATCGTGCGTGTTGGTTTGCTAGTTCCTTTAAAAAAGTGACTTACAGTGACTGTTTTTTAAAAAAAGTGACTTATAGTGACTTTTTCTTAAAAAAGTGACTAAAAAATGACTTGCAAAACTACATTATGAATACACACATGGTTTAAATTTTTCAATTTTAATTGTTACAAGGATGCTTCACTTATTCAAATAGCTAAAGCAATTGCAAATGCCATTTACAACCATGCGCTAGACGTAGGAAAAATGAGATTTTAAGAGTGGAATTCAATGCATTAAAATCGGTTCATTTCTTAGATCAGAGCTATATTTCATTAGTAGGTATCAACTCAATCAAGTTAATATGAAAATATAATTGCTGCTCCTTTCCGAATGATAAATTTTAAAATACCTTCTTTAGTAAATGAAGTTTAATTCAAGAGAATCTTTCTTTACAGCAACGCTCGTACTGCGATTTATTATAAGATCATATAATTGAATGTTCAATGTGTCATAAAAGATATACGTAATCACTTCGAAAGTCCATAAATCGATCTTATAGGTGAAACAGTTTACGATACAATCTCCATTATAATAGGCTATTGAAGTTAATACTATATTAATAGGAAGACGAATTTGAAATTATAATTGTGACTTTAAACTCTAAAGATCAAACTTGAAGTCAGCTCAAAGGTAAATACCTTTTCACTGTCGTTCTCACGCCAAAGCGAAATTCAGAGTGCCCGCGACTGGTTTTTGGGGTAACGGGAGGAAGATTGGGCATTCTTGTTTACTTGCAAGAAGTAGGAACACGTTTCCTTTCTCCCGCGCCTTCTTTAATCCTCTGCACCCCCGTGCAATGAACTGCGATCAGCTGTACGGTTGCTACAGCCACAACTATGTGGCAACTATTAAGAAGTAGTTGTCACAACTATTTCATAATAGCTGCCACAACCACATGTAGTTGTGACAACCACAATCGTGGTTGAAGCAACCACAAATTAGTAGTTATACCATGTTTTACTACCATGTTATACCATGTTTTCTGTGGTTGTAACAACCATAGAGTTTTTTCCGTGTAACAGTTCTTCATTGAAATAGTTGATATCCGTAGAATCTATGCTACCATTGATATAGTTGGCATCACTTGCTGTGAAAGAAATTTACCATGGGTGCCCCAACTATATTAATGTAGTCGAAAAGATTATAGATGGGTTAACTGTAATTTATAGGAGAAATAACTAAATATATTGGTACCCCAAGTATACAGTCCGCTGTAAGCGTTTAACTTTAAATTTTTAGCTCGTTTTGTCACCAACTACTTTTTATTGTAAACACTACTATAAATTAGAGTTGCGATTCCAATAGTTATATTCCATCAGTGGATTTTGTTTCAGTCACCCAACCTCAAAGCGTGCATGCTTGCGCCGCCCATGGAGGTATTGTGATTAAAGTAGGTAACGCTGGTAGCTATGTCTAATATCAAGGTCCTATCAATTGTTAGGATTTGTTGATAATATTGCTAGTCTTGCAAGCTCATCATTTCGACTCCAAGATTTATATCCCTCTCTATCTTTCATCCAGCAGAACAATCTGGCATTTTTTAATAGGGATCGGATCATGTTGGAGTACAGAGAGCGGCGAAGATGTAAGTTCCAGAGGCATGGTTAAATCAAGTGGGGAGGGAATGTGGTCGGTTGGCAGACCTCACCAAATTTTCATGCCGGTCTTTCCTCTCGGACCTCCAGAGTCCACGTGCTTTGGGTCCACCTCTCATTTGCTGGGCCCACTGGACATCTCCTTCTCTTTTATGGTCGCTCGGCTCTCTTTCTCTCGGTCTCGCACGATCACACGAGTGACCAACTACTCCTGTACTCCTCCAAGAGTGGCTGAAAAGTGGCCTCAGATGCTACAAGTCGAGTTAGCGCGTGCATTCCTGGTAGCGGTTCGATGAGAACGCTTTGCGGAGCGTCACTGTCTGTCGCTTGCTGTCTTGCCGGTAATGTTATGCCAGATTGCCAGTGACAGTGAGCAACTGAGCCACTGGCACTGGCAGAACCCCCACATGACCCCTAATCGTCCATTGCAACCGACTAGGTCGCAGCTTTCTGTGTAGTGCAATGCTCCAAGCGTGCGACGAAACCGCTATAAGAAAAGAGTCTAGTATTCGTTGATGGACAAGACAGACTTCTGAGAATTGATCTTTCCACACGTTCTACGTACGTTATTTACTCTAACCGGAATGTACGGGACTTTCTCAAAATTTATTTAACGGTTGAATAGTTATAAAGACGGTATACAGCTCGGAAGACATTTGGCTTAAAAGGGGATGGAGGAGTTCGAATAGGAAATACTAATAGTCGTTATTACGGCGATCAATGGTATATGTTCACTCATTACTTCAACTGCCCATAAAACCCCATGCGTTAAAACTAAATGCAAATCTTAAAACGCATATCATTAGTAGAACATTTTCAAGTGTCGAAACTATCCTGCACTTTAAATCACACGTTGATGGAGTATCATGTTACTCACTATACCAACACTTTAAGTAATACTCTTCACACTCTGAACTGTTAGTAGCTCTCTGTAGTGGCGTGGGGGCAGCAATAAATTACATTAAGAGGAGTTATTTGACACTCTCGATATTAATTACAGCCAAACCTGCATTCGTTGAATAATAAACGATTCGCTAATCATACGCAATCTTACCTCCAGCAGACGAGGCTCCTCTCAAAGTCATTCATCAAGAATTTTTCGCATGTACACATTTCAATATTTGCCCCTTGAAATTTGCCGTGGGACCTACCTGGGCGGATAATTCGCCATGAAATAGTTAGCATTAGTATGATTTACTCTCTTGTGCCTTCGGCTCTTGCTTTGCAAGCCATAGAAGCGTTTGTACAACCATCCACGTGGGTCCACATATGTACACAAACCAAGCGTGGGAGGACAATTCCATAAAATACAACAGAGCTTACCGATGGACTGCTTCCTTTGTAGTTTTAAAACGTTGTCGGAATTGCTAATGGCATCTGCGGATTAGACGTTTCAATTTTGCTTATATTCTTTATTTAAAGAATCCGGTTGTTGATTAATATGCTTGTTCTAATCATCCAATTAAATCATTATTATTACCTACCTACTAGCAGAAATTTAACCGATGCCCGGGATTTCAAGAGAGTTCACCGCGCTCGCAATCATAAATGTTTTTGACTAAAACTAGGCCATTTACCTCCGTCTGTACGAAACTGAGGTAAATAGTCTTGTTTTAGCAAAAAATATTTATTATTGCGAGCTTCAAGTGATTTCAAAAGAGTTTAAAGATTTTCAGGAGATTGCAAGACGTTTTAAGTGGTTTTACGGAATTTTAAGAAATTTGAAAAGATTTCAAAATATTTCAAGTGATTTTAAAGAATTCCACGTGATTCAAATATATTTTACACAATTTCAAAAGATCTTAAATATTTTACGGAATATTTTTATGTTGAACATTGTTGTATCGATGGTATCATTCAGAAAAATGGTAGGTTTGTTAGCAATGCTCCATTGAAATAATTGGTATCCGTGATATCTTTAATACGTGTATCCCTGCATTTACACCTACTTACGAATTCAAAAAAAGAAAAATCTTCTTGTAGCTGTTAATTGCAGAATGGTTTCTGGTACGGTACTTAATCAATTATACATCGTTCCTTAGAAGCTTGCAGTGGTTATATCCGTTTGCAACTAGAAACCGGTATTAAATCTTATCTATTCTCCAACAATGCAACGGTCAATTTTTTCGAGTCCGAGTACGGTATTTGCTTGATGTGGAATTCGGCTGCATTAATGTACACTCTAGATCATTATTTCTTCTTTGCAAACGACAAATTCTCAGTAAGGTAGTGAAGCTTTTGATTATTCTTAAATAGATTTTAAAAAATTACTAATACTTACATAGTCCGTTGAGCGAACTAGCAACTCTCTATATAGATATGCACTGGCGCGTGCACAATATAAGAACATAAATCTCATATTTGCCTTAGGAAGTATACTAACTTAACCCTGTGTAACGGAGTGCTATGCACCTATGTTGTTCAAGTAAATCTTATTGTTTTTCACACCGTCTTCCCCCGCTAATGAATAAGCATAAACGTTTATTTATCGACTCTTTGATTTAAGTGGTGAAATATAAACTACCGACCATATCGTAAATTTCATTGGACATACTCGCTATTGAAATAAGACCTTTAGACTTAAACCCCGTTCTTCCAATACGTTAAACAGACAATTTTATTATTCTCGGAGAAGTGTCTGGTCTGTTTGCGAAACCGACACTCGCTGTTGACTTTGTCTCTAGACGTATTAATGAATCGACACGCGAGAGTTGTCATACAGGTGCGCTAAACCGCTTAGTTCAGCCACTATTCTCCGAGTAACTGGTCATCAAAGAACGTGCGTGCCACTTCTCAATCCTTCCCTTCATTTTTGTGCATAGAATAGGTACAGCAGCTTTGTCAATTTGCATCGAAATGCCAGCGTCGTGTATTCTTTCTACAAAAGTCGCTAACGGTTTTCGACCATGTGTCATCTCTTTTTTCCCTCTTCATGA
This sequence comes from Synergus magnus, assembly GCA_032275165.1. NCBI lineage: Eukaryota > Metazoa > Arthropoda > Insecta > Hymenoptera > Cynipidae > Synergus > Synergus magnus. The sequence goes on from JAUESH010000024.1 coordinate 6,591,906, forward strand.
AATATTCACATGGTTCACGAACACTCTAGACTATTCGCTAATCTCAAACGGAATTCAACCTCGCCAGATTAAAGAATTACAACCGAGAATTAAAATTAGCATCTCTTCTACTCCGAGATCCTTTAATATCTTTAGCATCCCATAAAACTCAAATTTTTTTCTCTTCTGAAAAAGATCTTTGGGTTACTTACTCAAAACATATGTCTTATTCAAGGAATTTTTCCTTTTCTTCGATATATTTCGTATAAACTTATCTATAATTTATACTGTTCTTATATATTCGGTTCCCGCGGGAACTCTGAGATTTTGAATCTTTCATTGCAGCAGGGGATCCTAGTTGACATGACAATTATCAGCAAATGATAATTTGCGGTAAAATAAGTACAGGTCGAGTAAAAGCAGTGTTTCGATATGGGGGGCACGCGCAATTGAAGTGGGGTTACTACATCGTTTACTATAATGACTTGCGTGGATGTGAAAACCGGTATATCGCCATAGATCCGTGCCATTATCCATTATCTGCACTGCCATTACGTTCATTTGACACGCTACCCGCTCATACTATACATACACGAATAACACAATTCTTTGGGATTTCTCCTTCTTCTTCTTCTTGTTTTTTTCTCATCCGATTTACCGTTCGTGTACCCCCTTTGGCTGTGTTCGTCAAGATGGAAGTATTTTAATCAGTAACCCATTCAATTCTTGGGAATACGTAATAGCTTTAAAACAAAAAGCACAAATACGCGACTAGGTAGCGTTACGTTTTAATTTCACGTAAGGTTTTTTTGTCTCATACCTAAAAAAGCTGATACGCTTCCGTAATTTGACTGGGCATCAGAATGAATGAACTTCCCAGCGTAGAATAATTGTTCGAGAAAAGCATAATTAGTCGGGGATCGTAATAATCAATAAGGATCAATCAATTTCTTATCTATATGTATAATAAAGTACATTGGCTTCACAATGTATTCGTCCATCCATTCAGATTGAAGTTGGTGCACCTTCATTGATTTTTGAATTCTTTTGTTTTATTAATAATTGTTAGCACTGCTAATGGATGACATTTGAAATCAAGAAGAAGGCTATGATTTCACGAAAAACTTCGAAATCCCTTATTAAAATTCGTTAAGATTTCTTAAAACTCTCAGAAGCCTCTTGACATCCCTTAAAAATCTACAAAAACCATTAAAATCATGAACCTCTTAAAATCCAAGTTAAAATTCGCGAAAATATTTAAAAATTCCTAAAAACCTCTTGGAATATCACATTTAAAAACATAAAATCATAAAAAATAACATTTAAAATCTCTTAAAATCTTTAGAAATCTTATCAAATTCCATGAAACCCTTAAAAATTCCACAAAATCTTTT
>JAUESH010000024.1:6621981-6637609 GCA_032275165.1 Synergus magnus
GAGACATCTGATATGAGATAAAGTAATTTGCTTTCTCTAGATGTTTCGCCTGAACTAACGATTTAAAACTCTTGGATGGACTGAAATGGTCTCACTTGTTAACATTTAGATGCATGTAGCCAAGTACAAGACGCATACTTGAGACAAAGACCGCGATAATGGTTTGAGGAATACAAGTAACATTTCCTTGTCTCTCTTTTTTTTGAAAGGTGGAAATATGTCGACATGGATGTCTGGACCACTGTCAGCTGAGCGATTCTGGGGGTCATTATATTCAGGATCGCAAAGACGTCAATGTGAGGCCTTTGTTTTCACAAACGACCACGACAACCACAAATCACGAAGAAGATGGCTCGATGTACGACGACATCATCCAGAATGGCGATGAGATGACCTCAATTGGTGGGCAGTTTCTGGGAGTTGAAAAATCAGCCCCCAAGGCACAGGCACAAATGATGAGCAATCGAGTCTCCATGCCTGCTGCCGACTCACAATCGGGTGTGCCTTCAATGGATCCTCAACTTCCGCCACCAGTTTTGGTAATTTTTTTTTTAATGAACTAGCAACTATGATCCGCGCGCTCTGCGCGCGATTAATTTCTCGTTTTTGCACTCCTTTTTCTAAAAAGATTCAGAGGATTCTAAACAATTTCACATCAAAGAATTTTAAAATGTATTTTCAAATACACTTATTCCACTTGTTCAAGAGGAAACTCAAGACTATCAGACTATAATTTACCGTTCTCCCCTTTGATCCCCAATTTTTAATCCCGCTTAGAGTTAAAAGTCCTCCTTTCTTTGAGAAGCGTTAAATGACAAATCTCTTTGTAAATCAGGAACCTGCGCGAGTGACGCGTTACGAAGGTGAAGAGCGATTCCCTCACGGACCTCGTAACCTCGACGAGGAGGCAGATCACGAGGAGGGTGGTGATCAAGAAAAGGAGGCAAAGGAATCATCCGACAGGAAGGAGGACTCTGAAAAGAAAAGCACGACGAAGGACTCGAAGAAGGAGCAGAAGATGGCCCCCCTTCCAACCGAAAATCCAATTCGCCGAAGACGTTCCGTGGTCGTGTCCGACCGAAAGGTGCGAAGTGCTGACGTCGGAGTGAGTGGCATCTACGAGGTCATCTCCGAGGCTGACCTGGCCTTCAGTCCTGATACCCACGCCGAGGCTGTAACAGTCTTCCAAGGCAGAATTCGTGAAGAAGTTGTCTACGGAATTTGTCTTCCGGTGCCAGGATTCAGCGCCCTCTTCGTAGTGGTTGCACTCTCAGCTGTAATATCGGCTCTGGTTGCAGGAGCCATGTTACATCGATTACAGGTTCAGCGCGATATGATCCGAGGAAATCGAAAAAATCGCACCGTTCACCAAACGAGCAATGGTTGGTTGTCTTACGGACTGCTTCGGGTCCGTTGCTCCGACCGGCCACATCAAGATCAACAATCGAATAAGCCTTCTGGGACCAACCCAGTCGAGCAGGGCTGAAGCATTATATATTATATTTTATATACTCGATCCAATGATATTAAACGAGTGCGAAAGCCGTCAGAGACAATGTGCAATATACTGTACAAAGTACCGTAAGTGCGTAGTAACCGAGTTCAAAGCGTAACTCGCACCCCTGTCCTCTAGATTTCTGTCTTCTCTGTTACAGGCTTCCTGATTCAAAATAAAAATACTGCTGAAGTCATCTTTTAATCTTATTACAAATGTAATTCAATATTGAACTGAAAATTATTTCTAACACTGAAGATAAAGATTACTCTCTACAGAAATGAAAATCATCAATTTTTATCACTTTTTTCATATAATTTTTCATAATAATCTGCAATAAACTGATTTATTTTAACTTGTAGTCAAATTCTCGTAAAAAATTAGGAGAATCTTTATTTCTTTAATCAGAGTTGAAGAAAATTTGCTAGAACTGCTTTTGTCCACAAAAAAAACAATTAAATAAACGAGGTAATTATTATATATTCCATAAAAATAATCACCACTGCCTCGAGTAACTATTTTTTAATATGCTGTTGATAGTAACTCTATTTTCCGAAGCCTGAAACGTAAATTATTATTTATAATAATAAATTGTGAGATTATCTACATGCATGTCTATTTGGATATTGTACCTGCTAGATTTTTTTCAAGGTCTATAATAATACCAATCGCATTCTTCTCGTACCTGGACTTCGGATCAATGTTGGACATTTCTTATATGCCGAAACTTTCGACTAGAAATCCTATCCGAATAAATCTGAAGCAAGTTTTTATTCTGAATCAATCTGAATTTTCAATCTAAGAATAGATTTCGCATTGACTCACATTAATTAGGATAGAATTTGTGTTCGAAAATTTCCCTAGGGTCCCTGAAATTACTCTATTTTAAAAATATATAATAATTCTAAAGATTTACGTTAATAAGCAACTATATTGAATATTATAGTACTTAATATTAAAACAGTAGTATAATTGAGTATTATAATATTGAATACTACAATAATCAAATGAATCCAAAACCTATTTTTCTAACGAATGCATTGCCTTTTAGCGATAGTAAAATTCGAATCTTGTTTTTGATATTTTGCCTGAATTTTTCAATCTAAACAATCTTACTTACTAAAAAAATAATAATAACAAATTGAAAATGAAATCACTTGTCGCTAATTGGCGGAAAGCAATACTTGTATAGGTATCTTTGATGTACGATATAAAAATGTATTTAATTTTTAACCAGTGCTCAAAAATATGCAATTATCTTTTTTTTTTTATAATATTAAGAACTTCTAAACCTGAATATTTAACCCTTCGGTATTCGGATATCTGTAAGGATTGATTAGTTAAGTTTTGCCCAACAGTGCTACTCATCTGTGCCTGCCTCAATATTCCAGTTTTTTCTAAAATCAAAACTTTGTCGTTCCCCTTTTAAATAAAAAATCAAAAAAGTCATATTGTCACCGTAACTTGATATTTAATGCCCATTATATTACAGAGAAATTAGTTTTATTGCATAGTTATTATTTTAGTTATCATTTTCGCAATTTGCGAATTTTATATGCTCAAGAATCGCGGAAAAAATAAAAGAACTTTAATGGAATTCCAAATACTCAGTAAGAAAATTTTACGTTTAGGAGGAAACTAAAAAATACTGCGAGAATCATTACAGATAATATTACAGTTAAGTAAATGTTATATTTCTAAGAGTATATCAAACATGTAAATATAATGAATCATATATTTTAATGCCATTCAAAAGCATAAATAGTTTTGTTTCACAAAGTATTTTATAGTTTGAATTGATTTATAAATATTAAATTTATGAATATTTCATATTTTCATTATTGTGGTCTGTAGGTCGCATATTTATATATATATATATATATATATATATATATATATTACAATTTCAAAATTTCGTCATAAATAATTTATTTTAATTTTACTTCGTTAATAAAAGAATTCGTTTAAAAATAATGAATTACTGTAAGAAAAAATTGTATGCGAATCTTTACTCTATTTTATAAAAATAAGGTTGGCATTTTTCCAACACAAGAGCCTCTGTACATTTACGTGTAAGTCTTTGTGTATCAAATATTAATTATGTTAATTTATCTTTCTAGTAATTATAAAACTTAGATGAATGAATTATGTAATTCTGGGCTTGCAGTAATTTTACTGTTCGGACGAGTTTCTAAAATAAATATCCGAATAAATAATTTACGAAAAGGTTTAGAAGTACGATAAATATATTTATAATCAATAAATTATAGTCCCTACATCCTTCATTTTTTATCAAAAAATGTCTTATAATCTATTTTCAGGAATTTCGGGATTGCGGAAGTACATAAAATGGTACGTGAAAATAATGTATTTTCGCCTGTGTACATCGATTTTCAACTTCAGATTATAATATAATAAATTATAATAAATCTTACAGTAAATTATAACAAATATTATAGTAACTTATAATAAATATTATAATCAAGTACAATTAACAGAGTGCTGATTATTAAAACCGATGAAAGGAATTTTAATTTTATAATCAATAGTAATTATTATTTTACGCATTAAAGTCGCAAGTAATTAAATAATTATCTATAGTGCTATGCATTCCGAAATATTCAAAATGGAATACAATCGGAAATGGAAATATCGTTTTAATCACATGCATCCATTAAAAGCTTTCAGTTTGATTATGATTTACACTTCAATGTCATTTCAGTAGAAACCCCCAGATTGGTAAGACGACAATTAATATTTTCCGTTCTTCGAAAAATTGTTCAATAAATTTCATTTAAGGATAGATTTTTATACCGAAAAATAATATGACTTATGAGTACTTATTATAAATCCTAGTCTTAATTGAGCAACTCGTATGATTTGGAAACAAGAATCATTTTCTTCTTTACCAAAATCATCGCCTTGAATACAAAACTTTAAAAAAAACACATAAAAGCTCTTAAAGAAGCAAGTTATCAGAACGTTACAAAATTACATTTATCTCCAGTAAGCTTTGGCACGTAGATATTTAGTTTCTAAGATTATCTTAATCACTGAGAAAAATATATAATTTTCTTTAAGTTACGAGACAAATATCGAAAAGTGAAATAAATAATGTGAAAATAAATAGAAGATTTGTAATATCGAAGCATATGAACCATGAAAGTGTAATAAATACTAATTTTTATTTAAATATTCAATAACAATTTCAGTATAAATTAATAGCACAGAAACTAGCTTTTCCTACCTGGTAAACTAGCCGTCTAAATTAAGAATATTTATCATTTACTAACGCCAACATTTCGATGCTGAACTTATCGTATACACGTATTTTTACGTATACACGTAAAAAATAAACAATAATTAATCGAATAGAGTAATATAGTTATAGATTCGTAGAATCCCCAAATAGTCGCCTTTACCCGAATAAATACGCGAATAAATAAATAAATAGTAACAATAAGTACATATACAAATAATTTCGCGACTGATAGGGGACCTTCAAAAACAATGAATTTAATTCTCTACTATTCAATTACTTTGAACAATATTTTATACTTTACAAACAATTCAAGTCCTTGTAATAAAATAATGGCAATAATTTTTAATTGAAACAATTAAAAATAGTGTCTATTTTATTCTAATGGAGGCGGAGTTAATGTAGTTTTGATATTCAAGAAGTAAGTAGTTCAGAGGTAATATTTTGTAATTGATTATATATTTAAAACTAAATTGAATATCATGAAAAAATATTGAGTTCGGCCTATTTTACAGTAAAATTTTATAAAAGTTTGCTGGTCATTAAAATAAAATTTTATTATAAAAATAACGCTCTTCTCTTATGTTAGTAGACATTCTTTCAGACTTGGACTTAGACTCTGACGTAAAACGTCTACTTTTATTCCTAATATAATATTGTAATGAAATAACTAATAATATCGTAATTAAATAACTAAAGACTATATCAGACATTTTCCAAGTACTCGGAACAGAGTTCTTCAGTAGTGTTTCAAGACTGGCTTTCGCACTTAGTTTAATACCTATGGTAAATTAGGTACCATTTGCTTTCGCAAAAATACCTTTCTCTTCTTGGTACGGCTTTACGATGCGATTAGAATTTATTAATCGAAAAAGGTCCTGAATACGTACTTCATTGAAGTACTACACGCCGTTTTATTCCCGCAGCAATTTAATTTGTGCGGCACTGGCGTAACTGAACACATAAGTGCTTCAAATATATTCTTCATTGAAAATTCAGTTTGAACCTGTAAATAAAAATATTCAAAAATGAAGGTATATTCTTGAAAACAAGAGAAACCTGAAACACGGCAGGCCTCATAGTCCCTATAGAAAAAAAATAGGGTACATAGGGTACTTTTTTTTTATCGCTCATAGGGTACAAATGTAAAGAAACTTTATACTATTGACTCAAAATAGGATACTTTAGGGACCAAATTTTGAAAAAGGGACTTCAGCTAAATATAGGGGAAATAGTTACGCCTAGCCTCTTCCCTCCCTTAGTGCATAATATACTATTTTAATTTTAAAATTAAATTTTTTCGAAAATGAGCCAAGCGATTTTTTTATTTTTGGTCTTAAAATACTTCTTACTCATCCTAGAAGCGAAAAAAAAATGAAACTGAAGAGGGCAAGATTGTTTGAGTTGAAATGAATCGAAGCTAGGCGTGTAGTATGTGAGGCCTGAAATTGTGAAACTGTTTCAGTTAAAGGGCAAATCGATCGTAAGATAGTGAACTTAGAAAGCTCACCTAAGAATAAAAGCAAGTAGCTTTTACTGGTTTCTTTGCAGTCTGATTATTGAAGGTAGAGACAGGTACGATTTTTTTCGCTTTACGGAAGGGTCGCAAGCGAATGCAAAGGTAGGTTGAGAGGATACACGAGGTCAGCAAAACGGCGAGAAGTATGACCAGCGTTACGGCGAAACCAGGGGTGGTCATACAGATCATACTTGAGTTCGGAACTGGATCTTTGATGGGAAAGACCATCGTTGGATTCGCAGGTTCGTTGTTCGATTCATCGATCGCGAATGTCAGATCCCCCGTCGATACAACTCTTATGATTCTATTTACACCGACTGTCTTCTCTGGTGTCTGCACTTCACGAGACTTTCTTCTCCTTTCATCTCTGGGTCGATCTCCTGCAGCCTATGATAAAATAAAATAAAACAAACGTGACACTTCTTCTCAAAAACTGAAATAAAACATGATATAAAGAATTGCAGTAATCACAGTCTTTTCTCGGATTCAGCTTTATCAATTGAAAGAAGGTGAAAAGGTGACCAATTCCCAAAATAGGTGAAACAGGTGAAAAAGGGTGAATATGTGATGACCTGTGATGAATGGAATTGCAGAAATCTTTTCAAGTTCTAAACTCACCTGGAGGTAAGCTTCAAGTGGCAGAGGCGGTGGTCCATACGTGTCCGGTCGACCAAGTCCTACCTGGTGGTTTTCCAGGAGTCCAGCCTGGGAGTCCAGCAAGGGTGGAGATTCTGAGCACTGATCAGGACAATGGTACCTGCAAATTTGTATTGTGCACTGGAAATGCACCTCCATCGAATCAGGGAATTTGAAAGCCTGGAAATGAGCGTACGACAGAACGGAAGCACTCGCCCCGAAATTTTTAATCTTGGTGAAACGGGACATGAGCTTGGGTCTGGTGATGCATCCTCTCTGGTCTACGAGCTGAATAGGCGCTCTCTTTCCATCGTGAGCCATGCAATTACGCACGAGCATATCGAATTTAGAATCGTCGTCTTTGATCGCTAAAACCATTGTCATGGTCTGTCCAATTTTTACTAAACCAGACACCTCTGATGCCCAGGGTCCCTTTCCCACCTGGATTTGCATCCAGCATCCCACATTGTCGCCTGCAAAATCGGCTCGAACGACGTCCAACATGTCGACTGGGAAAGGTCGGAAGGTCACTGACTTTTCGTAAAGGTCGTGCCATGTGCATCGTAATTTTCGGGCCTGGTCCCAAACTTCTTGGACCTGGAAGCAGATTATTTGATGTTATCATGATATGTTATTAAACTGTTTAAATCGTTTTTTAATCTCTTAAAATCCTTTGAAATACATAGAAATATTTTAATAACTGAGAATTCTCAATTCTATGTTTCCAATAAGTCTCTCAAATTCCACAGAAATTTACCTTTAAAATGAGCCCAAAATTGAAAAGAAATCTTCCTTCATCAAAATTCAGAACATGACTCAGATAACCAACCTAATCATTATCCCAACATCTAATTCGAATTCTCTTTCGCCTCACCTGCGGATCATACTGTATGACTATAATATTCTCGAAGTAAGTCCCGGATCCGGATTCTGCTCCGTATCCATACAGGCCGTTCTCAGTGTTCCCAGCTGTGCCGCAGGCATGAATGCTGATCTCGAAGTTGACGGACGATCTCCCGAGGCCAGCAGGCAGATGAACGCAATTTATATTGCTGTAGTGGCCTTTGCTGAAGACTATGCCATAGAAAGGTTTGTCGAAACTCAGGTAGACCTTCATAAGGTTCTTCTCACATTTCACATCCAAGGACACGATCTTCGGCATATCCGGAGTCAAAGCTGGCCAGTTTTCACCACCTCCTCCAGATCCGGTGGTGTAGACCTTGTCCATAGCTTCCGGTTGATTCTTGGATGGTAATGGAGGCGGTGGTCCATGATAAGCGACGTTATGATGAGGTCTCGAATGATGGGCCATCCCAAGACTTCCTCTTCCTGGAGGAAGAGGGTGACCCCGAAGACCTCCTGTTTTGTAATGGACTGTACCTCCATCCTTTTCATTTAGTGATTCCAGAGCCAATTGGTCCGAATCGTTTATATCACTGTCTTGGCGATTCAAGGCAGAGTTCTCGTTACGATTCTCTTCACCTGGTATTGCCTCTACCACCTCCACCTCTTCTCCAACAGCCAGCTGCAACAAATAAATATTTTGACTTTATGGGTATTTTTTAACTACACTGAATAGGTATTCACACCCTTGAACCTTTTCGAATTTTTATCATTTTTTTCTTTTTTGTAGTTTGCTTTTTGTAATCTTTTTAGAAAATCTCTTAAAATTTCTTAGAATTCTTTCAAAAAATTTTACGAAATCTTAAAATTCTTCGAAATTTCACGACAAGATTTAAAATTCCTTAAAATCTCTTAGAATTCTTTAAAATCTCTGACAAACTTTAAAATCCTTTAAATCCCATAAAATATTTTCAAAGTCATAAAAATCTCTTGAAATCCGTTCAAATTTGTGAAAATCTCTTAAAATTCCTAGATATTTCTTGAAATTCTTCAAAATTCTACGATAACATGTAAAGTCCCTTTACGTCCTTTAAAATCCATTAAAATTGTTAGAAATCTCATTTAATTCCATGAAATCCTTAAAATTCTCTAAATACTTTTAAAAATCAGAATCCCTGGAAACTTTATGACAACATTTAAAATTCCTTAAAGTCCTTTAAAATTCTCTGAAACCTTTTGAAATCTCTTAAAATTTCTCGACACTTCACAACAAGATTTAAAATCCCTTGAAAGCTCTTAAAACACCCAGAAACCTTTTGAAATTACTTAAAATTTCACGAAAACCTTCGAAACCACTTAAAATTCGTTGAAATCTCTTAAAATTCATGAAAACATCTTAAAATTCCCGAAAACTTCTTGATATTCTTTAAATTCTACGATAATATTTAAAGTCCCTTTATATCCTTTAAGATTCATTAAAATTATTAGAAATCTCACAAAATTCCACACAATCTTTTAAGACTCTTAATATTCCTCAAAATTTCAATACATTTAAAATCCCTTAAAATTGTCCCTAAAATCTTGCATACATTGTTGTTTCAAACCTGCTTTCTAAATTTGAATTAACGAAATTTCATGGGTTTCTGAATGACTTGAAATTGTAAGAAGTAAAATAAATAATCGTGCGCTAGTCCTCTCTAAAAAAGTGGTGTACCTAACGAAATGTCTCGAAAATCTCACGTACATTGTTGTTGCAAACCTAATTGGCTTTTGAATGACTTGAAGTTGTAAGAAGGAAAACAAAATAATCTCGCGCGTGTTAGTTTGTTAGATATTAAAAAGTTTTTGAAATCGCTTGAAATATGCGGAAATCCATTAAAATTTCTAACAGTGTGGAGCAGATTTTAAGAGTGCGGAGTCCCGCGGACTGATGTGAATCCTAGATTCCTGATTAGGAAAAATTGGCTTGAGAACTGTGAAGTGATCAACAGGATGCGTCTAAAATACTTGGTTCTCGATTCTTGGTGAAGCAGAGCGAGTATACGCCTGGTGAGGTTGAAAAAGAGCGGAACCCGGGCATCTCCTTACGCGTGTGCCCCGTTGGTAAAGCCTGGACGGGTCGGATTGGAACGTTCGCCATTTGAAGGCATCGTCGGTCCAATCCCGTCGCCCTTAGCTCTGGGTCAGAGCACTGGGTAACGGCATTGCGTAGCGAACGTGATATCTGGGTTATAATGTAGTAATTACTGGCGTCGCCGAGCAAGCAACCTACCCTTCCGAGATCATCGGGGACCTTGCTTCACGACCGTTTGCGCTTCTGGGGGGTCTTCACCTCTTCACCAATCCGCAGGCCTCACCAACCACATACCAAACTACCTTTGAAAATCACCGACACTCGGTAATTTCTTCAACGTTCGGCTTGCAGATGTCTTACACACAATTTTCACTAAGGGTGTGCAACATTTATTTTAGTTAATTAAGCTAAGTCGAGCTAATGAATTACCTGGAAGGGAAATTTTTGATAAAAATTATGAGGGACACTGGATACCAGGATCTTGATGCAGAAATATCTTCTCATGATTAAAACTTGAAGAAATAAAAATTCTGCATTACTAGCAATATGTAATCCTGACAAGCAGCATTGCTGCCTAATGGGACATCTCAGTGAAATCAAGTGTCTTCTCATCCTGACCGGGTCCCCTGTTCCATTCACATGTCGTGTAATTACTCACAAAAGACTCTCATATCGCGTGAATCTTTCAAGTAGCACCTGCAGCTATTTCGTGACCAACTTTAACTCTACCTTCTGTTTCCATCTCTAAGAAGAATGAATATGATTATTGGCTATGCAAATCCCATGTCACGCATATCAGGAAAAAAGTAATTACAGTATATATGCAACCCAATTATTCTCTGATGGTATTACCTTTAGATGGGTCCAATCTATTGAAAGAATCACTTCATAAAATTGTTCATAAACCTGGCCATGCTTACAAGACATCCTAAGAATTTATATTCCTGTTTGCTGGAATTATGAACACGTGTGTCATGTCCCTCAGGCCAGTTGACCTTGATACTGATCGCCTAGTGCCAAAAGTACGTAACAGTTACAAAGTCCCACTTTTCTTCGTCTCCGGAAAATATTGCGACTTGCGACCCATTGACACGTTCAGAACCCCGGTAGTCATTACTCAGGTATGTTTGTATTATGTCGCTGTGTTTCGAAGTTATGCTATTCTTCGACTTCAACACTTAGCACTTCGTTTTACAGTTAAGGTTTAAGTGCACTTTTTTATGCATCTTTAAACCGACATGAACTGTAATTACTTTTTCTAATTTTATCGTTTTATTAACTTTTAAATATTTTAAGATAATCTGGAGAAAACTTTTCAATATATTCTTGATTAATTACTTAATATCTCCTAAAAACCTTTAAAGTCTCTGTGAAATTTCTTAAATTCACTTGAAATCTCTTAAAATCCCGGTTAAAACGCCGGATAAATTTATTTTCTCAAAATCTTGAAATTCTAGGCAATTTCTTAGTCCGGTCGTCGAATTAAAAGGATGGTAGGACATCATTTTAAGAAACTTATCACTTAGTGGAAGCGCAATCATTTATTCTGAAGTGATAACTGCAAGCTGGTTATTATTGAACAATTATGGAGTATTCAGTGCAGCTTCGGTGACGATAAAGCAGTTAACCATTATAATCAAGAACCAGGCAAAAGAAGCAGCAATCAAAGAGTAAATTATCTGCACCTTATAATTTTGCTTGAAAGCGAGAGTGATCTTCGTTCCAAGTCGTAAAAATAAACATTCCTTTTTGCTGGCTTACTTAGTTCTTGGTTAATTAATTGAGAAATTAAATTAAATTACGGAGAAGCTGAGAAAGCGAGCAAGTCTACTAAAATTACGACTGGATGTATGCAAGTTTAAAAGAGTGTTTTTCTCTTTCGCAAGGGACTTTGCTCCTTGAAAAAGTCCTTGCGCAGCTAATGCTGTTGAAGTAGCTGCGAAATTATCTGCAAATACTTGACATTACTTTCACTATCACTTTTTCCGCTTATCTCGTAAAATAGATTGCTCCTGACGAGCAAAGCTATTACGACCTAGCATCTGCCCAAGGCAAGGATTACTTGATGGAAGATTCAAGGTTTCCAGAATATTATGTAAGGTCAAAGGAAAGGAATAGACTTTCTACGAATTTTCTATTTTTACATTATTAGTATACAATAAGCAATGTGGTTTTTAAATTCGTAAAATTAATCAAGTAAAGTCTCTTTTTAGTAACAACCACATAATTTAATTCTTCAATCAAAATTAGGAGATGTTTGACGCCAGAATTGAACATCACCATTTGACTCTGCCAAAAAAGGCTCTTCAGACACCACGTTATACCTCCACCGTTTTTAAAATAAACATTTTCACCAATTTAGATATATTAAAATTTATACGAAACTAAAATTATAATCGAGACCATTTTTGGTCTTAAAATAAGATTTTGTTTTTACAGTGTTTATTTGTACGACAAAAGAATGGCAAAGAATTCAAGCAATTCAAACTAAACATTGTTTATCCTTTTTCTGCACCTTCCAGTTTTTTCCCTCACTTGAAACTGGCCCCCCTCACACGCCTAGCCTTGATACATTTCAACACAAACAATCTTGCCCTCTTCAGTTTCAATTTTTTTTTATTCGAAAATTTTCTTTTTATTTTGAAATTAACTTGTAGGCAGTTTTCTACCACATAGAAGATTATTTTGAAAAAAAGGATTTTACAGTGAGCAGGCAATGGAGCCAGTTCATTTTGATTTTAAAACTATCTCAGGGTGGCCACATATCAAGGAAGTCAGGGAAATGTCAGGGAAAAAAATTTGTCAGGGAAGTCAGGGAAATGTGAGGGAAATGCGAGTAGTTGTCAGGGAAAATAGAAATTGATATTTATGCTATATTATATTTGTCGTATTACATACATAGTTCTTATAGTTGATTTAACTGATTTTAGAAGCTTTGCAAGGATTTTGAAGGATTATAAAGAATTTCTAGGCATTCTTTGAGATTCTCTGGGTTTCTAATAATTTCAAGAGATTTTCAATCATTTTTAAGGATTTTAAGAGGTTTCTAAGAAATTAAAGGGATTACAAGAGATTTTAAGAAAGTTGAGTAAATTAAAAAATTTTTAAGGTATTTTAAAGTTCCTTGTGGAATTTTAAACGATTTTAAAAAGCTTGTAAGAATTTTAGGAAATTTTGATTTCTTAAAGTGATTTTAATATGAGATTTTAAATCATTTTAGGGAATTTCAAAGTTCCTAGCGATTTTTTTATTTTTGCTCTTAAAATACTTCTTACTCATCCTAGAAAAGAAAAAAAATTGAAACTGAAGAGGGCAAGATTGTTTGGGTTGAAATGAATCGAGGCTAGGCGTGCTCAAGGAACCAACAATTTAATTCCTGTATGAAAAATATTGAAGAAATTTTTCGCACGGGTCGTCGAATAACGAGCTCCATTAAATGAATGATCGCCTCTACGCTCGAAGGAGCCCAACGTCGAATCGAGTTTAAGATTCGTTGGATTGTAGGTTACTCCTGAAGACGGGGCTCACGTTTAACATCTGAGGAGATGTATGGCTCGTACGTGCTATGATGGAAGGATTTCGGAGGGGGCTGCGGGCAAACATGGGACTCAGGAGGAACGAGTTTGGTCCTACTGGCAGAGGAGTGGGGAGAGGGAGGGGGAAGGGCCCAGAGAGATGAAGAGCTGAAGAGTCGAAGAGCCAGAGTGGAAGGTGCTGGCCGATTGACCCGCGGCTGAGACACGGATGGCCCGTTATACCCCAGGGTCACGTGTGACGCAATCAGCGACGATCATGAGCCAAGATCTCCCACCGATGCTCCTATTCCGACGGCCTCTTCCCTCGCCTTGTCATTCTTCGAAGAGTCAACAGGTTCATTAATGCGTCTAGCAAACGGGCGCGAAATCCGGAATCCGCTGCTGAATATCTTGTCCAAGATAACATATTCTTTTATCAGACTACCAGAAATGTATACGGCGCTGCCCGGGATTTGAAGAGATTTCAAGTGACTTTAAGGAATTTCATAGACTCTCAAGGATTTTAGGTGACTTTAATTCAAAAAAGCTTTTCACCCAGTTTTGACCTAGAGGTCAGTTCCTCATGACGAAATAGGTATTTTCTTGATTACACTTAATTTATTGATGCTGCGACGTTTAAAGTGACGATCATGACAAGATGCAATTGAACTTTCCTCAAAGTGTGTATTTAAATCGTGCAGCAGATAACAAGTTGTTATTGACATCCAGGTGTGCTCACTAATTTTTTTTGCTACTGATGAAATCTTTCGAGAGTAATTTTCGCTACTAGAAAACTATAATTATACGGCAGGTGTAAAATTATACCCGCCCGAGAGAAATAACTCTATTAATCTAAAATCGAGGAGAGACTATTTTCAATGTCTCGTGGGAAAATCCTAATTATGAGAATATTTCTATTCCTTTATTTCTCCTCGAAGCAATTAGTATCCTTGACTTTTATTTTATTTTATATTTTATAGGACGAAATATATTTTCCAGACACCTAAGGATTGATTTCTAATTAAGAAATTGCGTCCGCAACTTTTCTATTAATGTTTGAAAATTAGTATAATTGTTTATACTCACCCCCTTGAAAAGGAGACAGGCTAGAACGAGGATATGTAACCGCATTCCGCGTTAACGTCCACGGTGAACCAATGTGCGTTTCTCTGGAAAATTAAAAGAAAAAAATTTATCTTTAATTTATAAATAAATATAAATATTTTTATAAATATTTATGCATTTATATTTCAAATTTAGATGTAAAACTTGCCCATATATAAATATTTTTCATTAAACTTCAAAGGAAACTCTAGTTACTAATAATTACCTAATTTTTTATATCCTGAGAAAAGAGCGCACGAAAATTTTGAAGTAGTCAATCCTTAACTTTGTCTGTCACATTTATTCTCTATGACTAATCCTTTCACGCAATCTGCAATTATAACAACAATTATACAAAAACAAAGCCAAGTGAAATTTATTGTTGGTATTCAAGTGCAAAATTTATTTTTAAATTGCTATAACTTTCTCTTCCAGGGAAATTATTATCGATACAATCATTTTCAGTTGTACTACATTCAATTTATTGCTCTATTGAGGCCATTATTGTGCAGAATAATAAAATAATAATAAGTGTGATAAAGTAACAGAAAAATGCAGCGGAACGCGCAATTGGAATTGGATCTCTATATTGTGTTACATTTTCAAATTATCGATTAGAATTATACGAGTACAGCAATCAACTTCTACAATTTATATTCTGCTTTATATAATTTGATCATTTGTAATAATAATGATAAATTAAATGATTAAACTACTACAGCAAACATAAATCGCGTGTAGGTTTTAATATTACTGAGAATACTTCCACATAATTAATGATGTAATCTATTAAATGAAGCTATTTTAATTCCAGACTAAATCTTGTTCCTAGAAATAATAATAATATACCATGTATAACTATAGATACAGCAGAAGAAAATCTATAACTACAAATTAAAACACAATTATATAGCTGATCTCTAATGCACAACCTGCAATCTAACTGTTCACACATTTATGTCGATTTATTTAGTTACTCGACTCAATTAAATTCTCTGATAAATTTGTAATAAATATAGGTTTCAAGCTTGAGCAAATATTCAATTAAATGATCATATATTTCTATTTGTAACTGAGTATCCTGCTCGCTTTTCAGATTCTTAATTATCTTAACTCAAGTATCGATATAAAAACATATTATCTTAATGGCGATATAAATACCTATTATTTAGATATATATATA
>JAUESH010000024.1:6642643-6655424 GCA_032275165.1 Synergus magnus
AAAATTCCACGAAATCTTTTAAATATCATAAAAATATCTTGTAATCCCTTTAAATTCCTAGAAACCTCTTTAAATTCCTTAAAATTATTTATCAATAAGAGATTTTCCAAAATCTCTTGAAATCATTAGAAACCCAGAGAATCTCAAAGAATGCCTGGAAATTCTATATAATTCTTCGAAATCCTTGGGAAGCTTCTAAAATTTGTTAAATAAACTATAAAAGCTATGTATGTAATACGACAAAAATAGCATAGCATAAATGTCAATTTCTATTTTCCCTGAGAAATTATTTTTTCCTTGACATTTCCCTGACTTCCCTGACATTTGGCCACCCTGCCTGAACAAGTTAGATAATGTATAAAAGAATAATTTTGCACCCAAAAAGAAGATTCATGGGGTATGCAATATTCGATAAGCAATTTCTCCTTAAAGCAAACGGACACATCCGCAAAGAATAATTATTATTCTTTATCTAATTTTATTTGGAAATTAAATTAAACATTATTAAAAATCTATTTTGCATTTATTACTATCCTATTTTAAATATGCATTTTTCATTTTAAATAGAAGATAGAAAACCATTTTCTATTTTCCATTTTAAATGGATTTTGTGAACCTATTTTGCATTTTACATTTTAAATACATTTTGAGAACCATTTTACCCAGCTCTGGATTTTAAAGAATTTCAAGGAATTTGAAGAGATTTCAAGTAATTTTGAGGAATTACTAGGGATTTCAGGGGATCATTTTTTTAAGGATTTAAAAAGGATTTTAAAGATTTGAATTTCAATTCAATTAAAAAATTGCAAGGGTCAAATAAAAATATTTTAACTGATTATCCGGAAAAGTTTTTTTCAATCCGTGAATGACCCGGAATTATCATATAATTCCAGTGTTAATAATTTCCCATAAAATTTAACTGTACTAATTGAAAAAAGATGAAAGGGTGACAAATTACCAAAATAGATGAAAAAGTTAAAGAAATTCAAAATAGATGAAAAAAGGTGAATAGATGACGACCTGTGATGACTGTCAATATATTTAAGACATTACTCGTCTTCTCTCCTAAGTCTATAGAGGGCAGGGTGCGATCCATATAGTGTGAACAAATATCTTATATGATCCATCAAATTAATTGGATTTCTTCCCTCGTATGGCTCTATATGGGGTGCAATTTTTAACTGATATCTATGAGCTGCATCCAATAAATCTGGCATTACAGTATCAGTGTTGTCGACCATGGTAGGTGGACTCCATGAAGCTATTATAACTCCAACACCGGCCTCTTTTAATTGCTTCATATGCAAATCAATCACCTATAAATGAATGTTTAAAATTGAATTAAAGTGAGAAATTTTTTGTACATAAAATTAATTCATAACTAAATGAAGTAATTGAAATAGATTTAGCATGTGTGTATTAACATAATCCTATAATTAATTTAATAGAATTTCTATAATAAATTAATCTTATAATTATTAATGATTATTAAAATAAATATAATTTTTATAATATTTATATAATATAAATTTAATATTAAAAATAAAAATAATAAAGATCTAAATATTTAATTTAAAAATATTCAATGAAGGAATTATTATAATTATTTTAAAATAAAATTATTGGAATAAAAGATATTATATTAATTTCAATTCTTTTTCAAATAAATAATAATGAATTAGAATATATTAAAATTTATAAAACTTAATAATAGAAATAATAATTTTCAATTTAAAAAAGAAATTCTTAGGAGGGTTTAACAAAATATTTAATTTTACAAGTTTTATGTACTTTTATGATTTTAGTAAAATTGATTTTTCGACTATAAGTTCTCGAATACTCAAGAAAGTTATGGTTAATTGTAATTTTCAAAAATTGATTTTTCAACTGTTGAAATGAATCAGATGACCTAATATTAATACATTTGATTAATTAATGCTTCCTCTATAAGGAAACAAAGTGCTCATTGAATGAGAACAAAAGTTGTTACAATTTCATAGCTAGTTTTTGGAATTTGATCTGGTATAATTGGGTCAGATTTAAGAATAATTATTCGAATAGAATTGGGAACTACATTACAATTAATTGGAAATTATCAAACTTATAATTATATCTATTATAATTGGAGGATTTAGAAATTAATAATAAAGTGTATCACAATAAACTGTGTATATATGTATATGAGTGTCTATTTATAATTAATAAAATTATAAAAAGTGTAAGTTACCTAGAATACACCAAAGAAAAAGAAACAACATATGATTGAAATGTAGACACCTTAGGATCCACAGAACTGTAACAACCCAAACTGGGATAATAATTGGCAGCAATATCAGCCGGAGGATCATGACTTCCTTCCGGAAAGACCCTCTTATCATTTTTCTTCCAGTTTGGCAAATAGTCTTGATTCCAATGTTTCCAAAATCCGTCGTATTCTTTGGATCGATACCAAGGATAATAAAATATATGAACGTTATAATTAGGTTCAACAACAATGGAATTATTCAAGAGAGGCAGAATCTTGTTTCTCATTTTGCGAGACATTCGAGCAATTTTATTTTGGACGATCTTCTCTCTCATCTCCTTATATTTTCTTTCATTGATCTCCTTTTGAGTTTCGACTGCCTTCGGCGTTGTTATTGTATCGACCTGCTGATTTACAACGGTGCTCCATTCGACACCCGGAGTAACTACATGTGGTTGGCATTTAATTGATTCCAGAGGTGTTAATTTTACTATTATAACTGCTGCCATCAACGTTGAAAGAACCAAAACCACAGCCGATAAATAAAAACATCGTCTCAAAGAAACTGCAGTCATTATCCCACCAAGCATTTTTAAAATTTTTTAAATTTGATAAAACTTTTTCAGTCAAATGTTCACGATTTATAGATAAAAAATACTCAATTAGAAGAAAGCAAGATTAATTGTATAAATTAATCAATTATATTGATCTTTCAGAATCAATTTCAGCAATGACCTAATGAAGATTAAATAAACAATTATTAAACTGGAATATTTCGTATTATAAACATGGTAACAGAAGAATGAAAAGTGAAAGGGTAAGTAAGGAATGGGTCTGAAATAATAGAAAATCAATATTATTCGCAGGAGGGCAACAATAATATCAAAAATATAATTTCAGATCTAATGTATATATAGGTGTAATGAAAAAAAAAACATCAAGCAAACAAACAATTCTTTGAAATTAATAATACAGAAGTAACGCATTTTCAGATTATTAATAAATAAACAAACAAACTTAACTTAAAGCAAAACAAATCTGTACAAATATACTGCAATAATATGAATAATCCGCCTTTTGCGAAATGAACACGTCAAAATATAACTTAAATTTCTGAAATTAACTAAACATATCGAGGTCTAATGTTTACAAATAGACATCTTGTACGATAAATAAATCACTGAAAATGTTGAAAACAAAAGCACTTCACTAACACCACAAAAGCTGCTTCATCCGGTAAAAACTGCAAAACTGATGCGCGAAATACCAACAGGGCGCGTGGCGTGTCAAACTTCTAGTTTTAGGTTAGAATTTCCGTATTCTGCCTTAAAAAAAAACAATCAATGTTAAATGAAAAAGTCGAAAAAGCTCAGTAACTTATTAGAAACATCTTTGCAATTAAATATGTCTGTAAAATGCATTAAATTATATGATTTTTCTTTTACTATTTTGTTGATTAAAGATGTTTCTTTTTACTCGATATATGCTCGATTCTACTCTATACTATACTTCGTGGCGTCCATTTTTATTCAAAAACATTTTTTTATTTGATGTTTGGCCCTGGGGGCGCTTGCCTCGCGATTTCTCTTGGTGAAATCGAAGCTCGTTTCTGATTGGTTTATGTAGCGTAGGTATTCACCGTTAAATGATAAAAATCAAAACCTTTAAATTTAAAATAACAATTCAAACAAATTCAGAGATTTAACAATTATGATTTATTGAAGCACTTCAATATAAGAAACAAGACAGTTATAAATTCTTCGTAAAACGCAAAGTCGATACAAGTGATTCGATTCAGAAAATATTCTAAGTCCAATTTCGCGATTAATCTCGAGATTAAGGTTGTATGTAAAATAATCAATCTCTGGTAGAATTTTTTTAAAAAAGAGCTATATTTAAATAGAATAATTATTTATATGCTAAATTAATTTCAAATTTTTTGTCTATGCCGATGCGGAGATAATTAATGTCAAAGTTGACTACTTTAACATGTAGTTCATGAACAATGCATAGGCCCTCTCCACATTTTAATTTATAGTAATTAAACGCTCTGGTAGAAAAATTTAAAAAATGTCGGTATTAGTGCTGCTTGAAAATACAAATTAAAAAAAATATATCAAATTTTTCGACCACGTAGTTTCATAGATAATTTAATGAAAAATATGGGTTTTAACCCTTTCGTGGGAGTTCGTCCAATTCGATTGCTGACGTCAAAATATTTGAAGACTAATTAACGAATAGCGCATCGCGATTTTAGCTCCGCCTAGAGTGAAAGAGAGGTCTAAAGCTGTCAAGAGAGAGAGTGAGAGGGGGGATTCATATGGAGTGGGGGTTTGCTTTGTATAATACGTAATTTACAAACTTATGTAGATTACGTATTATACACTAAAATTCTCGGGTCACGCGTTATGGCCTGAGCACAATCGTGGACTGACCCGTAACCTCTAACCTGGGCCCGAAGATGTTCTGTTTTTTTTTTTCATATTGCCCTATCTCTCTTTGCGGTCACGTGACTAGAGAGATGGAGCTATATCATAGAAAATGACAGAACAATCTTCAAATCAGGTAACAGTAGCGCACAATGAAAACTCGAACTCGACAGTGTGTTTAGTTCACGATTGTGCTCAGGCCATAACCGTGCAACCCTGGAATAGAGCAGTTTAGGCAACATTTGGCGAGGTCATGTCTCCTAGATCTAAGGTAACGAATAAAAACAGCGCGTTAAAAAGATTAACCAATAGAAATCAAGGGCAAGTCGCCAACTTGTCAATTAGTAGCCCAATCTGGCAACACTGGAATAGAGCCCCCGAGCCAGGGTTGCTCAGTTCCGCGAAACTCGAGGATTTTTTACGTATAAGACGTAATTTACACAAGTGCGTAACTTACGTATTATACGTAGAAACCCCCCACTCCATACGAATTTAGCGTTTCAGACGTAAAATATACGTACGTGATTACGTAAAAAACGTCATGTAATTTACCTAAGCAATATTACGTGCACAACCCTGTCTTGAGCACAATCCTATACATACGTTGGTCAGTTACGCGTAACTTGATCTTTTATACGTATAATATGTATTAAACGTAAAAATGTAATAAACGTACAAAATGGCGGACTTGAAAGGAGGAGCATAACATAATGACCGGTGACAGTTATGTTGGTCAGTTACGCGTAACTCGAGGGTTTTTACGTATAAGGGTGCTTTCATGCCTTCTGCAAGCAGGCGATATATCAAACCTATCCAGAACTTGATTGGTTCTTACCCATGAAGTCTCGATGTCACCAGGAGAACCGATCAATCAAGTTCTGCATAGGTTCGATCAACGATATATCGCCTGCATGCAGAGGCATGAAAGCACCCTAATACGTATAAAACCCACCACTCCATATGAATTTCGTGTTTACGACATAATATGCGTATGTGAATTACGTAAAAAACCTCAAGTAATTTATCTAAGGTATATTATGTGCACAACCCTGCAAAAGTGCCTGCGCCGGGCACGGTTGGGTAAGTAAAATACCTTAGGTAAATTCCATGGTTTTTTACAGTAAAATACGTAATTTACATAAGTAGAAAACCGTGTATAATACGTTAAGAAACCTCGAGTGACGCGTCACTGCACAACCCTGGTGCCGGGGGTCACCGGGGGCTAATAAGATAAGACATAAGACGTTTTAGCTTTTGTAAACACGTGGGGATTTCTTTTTCAATTTTTTAAAGAACTTTTTGTTAAATAATGACAAAAATACGAAAAGTGAAACGCAGGAAGAAGTTCCAGGCGAACGTTAATCGAAAAAGATTACGAAATAAGTTGGATAAATTACCATCGATTGGATGGTAATTACTGATATTTCTCATTTTTTATTAATTGTTCCTCTAATTTTTGTACTTGAAAACTTACTGAAATCTTAGCTTAAAGTTATTTATTTCTATAATTAAAAATATATATGAACTTGAGCTATAAAGTTAATTTTGAAAGAAGAGAGAAACATAACCTCAAAAAGCGTGCTTTTTATCCTTTTTATATACGTAAAATTTAAAAAAACGAAACCTGCAACTTGAAACATCCTTTAAAAGTACAATATAAGGATCGTAAAAAATTAATTAATGCTGTTATTGAACTTTTTCAATTTTCATAAATAGTTCAAGTTTGAAATCTATACCATTTACCACCTTTGTTATATTTTTTGAGTCACATTTTTTAAAGTAATTGTTTTTATTCTAGGAATAACCATAGTTTTGTCTACTTTTTTATTTTAGCAAAGAGATTAAAGATGCTTGGGAAATCAAGAAATCTATTAGGGGAAATTTATTGGATATGGGCCTCGCTTATGATCCAAATGAAGTTTTGAAAATACCGAATTCTAAACGTGAAGCGATTAACAGGGTTCAAAATGAAGTTATGGCTACAGCTAAGTTTTCTGAAGAAGATTTCGAGACTGAAAAACTTGCTCCAAAATTTCACGTTGCTGATAATTTGGAAAAAGAAGCGAGAGCTCCTCGAGAAAGGATGTTTAAATTGCCAAAAGGTCAAGTTCAGTTTGTTACTTACATGATGGATAAATATGAAGATGATTACAAGGTAAGAAATAATCTAGAAATCTTAATTATAGTAGTTAATTAAATTAATTAAACATGTTTAAATTTTAACCTGCCCATCTTCGTATTATTTCCAGGCAATGGCAAGGGACAAGAAAAATTATTACCAACTGACTTGGCGTCAAATTCGCGCAAAAATTGAAACTTTTAAGAATATTCCCGAGCAGTATGCTGAGTATTTAATTGACAAAGGAGAAATAGTTTTGGACGATCCTACTCCTTTGGAAGAAACGAAAAAACAAATAGCTTCAAAGAATTATCAGAAGCATTGTATTTCCAAAAAACCTAAGATTCTTCCAAAGATTGCAGTAGGATGGGAGGAAGAATCGATTGAAATTACTTCTGATACTGCAGAAAAAGAAGACGAAAGTTTACCTGCAGCTGAGGAGAAATTGAAGCTTTTCGTAGAAGAAGAAAAGAATCCAAGAAAAGATAAAAAGTCTTCGAAAAATAAAGAAGATAAAAAGGAAACTTTAAATGAAGCATCGAATGGTATTTTTCAAATAAAATCAGACACAAATAAAAGGAAATTGGACGAAAATATTACTTCAAGTCTTCCTATGAAGAACGAAAAAGTCTTGTCCGATAAGAGAGAATCAGGTGTTGATGGGAACATTAGTAAGCGAAGTAAAAGACTTGAAAAGTTGCCGTCAAGTGACAGTGAAAGCGAAAATGAACTCGAGGGAGACGAAAACACTTCTGGATTTCTAAATTTAAGTGACCTAAGTAGCGAAGAATTATCCGATGACGATATTCTTGATGATGGCGACGTAGTCTCGGATTCGGAAGAAAGCGACTGAACTCTCCACAACAAATACTTAGATGTTCATTTTTTATTGACACTTGTTTTATAATTTGTAAAGATCATAGGTATAAATATGATTATTTATGTAGATGTAACTAATGCAAAAATAAATTGTACTCTTATTATTTGAAGGGAAACAAATTTCTTATTATTAAATTAGCATTTAGATTAGTAGAGCAAAGATGATAAAATAGTATCTGGAACAAAGATATTGTCACAGAGCGAGAGTGAATCTGTGAAGCAAGATTTTACTTTTAAAAATATTTTTAAAACGCCAATTTCCTGAAACGGCATCAACTTACACCTTCAATTTCATTTCTTTTAATCTGCATGATATGTCCGATTAAAGTAATTAGACGTAAATTATATAAATCAATTTGCTTCTCAAACATGGGAAACTTACTTCACAAAAACAGTTTGCCTGACGTACATAAGCTCATTATTTTTTAATCAGTTTCATAGTTTTTCGCACATTCCTAGATCGTGATAAATTCTTTTATTCTAATAAAGATATAACAGATTTAAATACACGCAATTTTAGTACGTGCATCGCGAATGGTACATACACGAAGTTATAGACTTCCGTTTTTAAATCCTTAATCAAATTTCCCTGATTACCTCTATACTTAACACCGATATTAAATATTATATCAAATATGGTTTTAGAGGTTGCTTAAGAAATACTTAAGAGTTGGCCATGGAGAAAATTTTTTTCTCGACAAAAGCCACTGAAGGATGATGCCAGGTATATTCCTTTGTACCTGGTGGAAATTCAGGCAAGGGACGAGTCTGGCATGCTATGACTTCTACTTTATGCTTGTGTGGAGAAATGCTGAGAAGATCTAAAGCTTCTTTTACTTCCTCTAGCCTGAGAGCATTTGGAACATCCTGAAAAAATAGAATTTATCAAATTCATTGATTGACTTAAAAAAATCTGGAATTAGTGATGCGCTGGCAGGCTTGAATTTATCTTAATTTGTGAGTGAATATTACCTGCTTATTAGCGATCACCAAAACTGGAACATTGTCCATTCGCGAGTCTCCCAATAATTGCTTAAGGGTAGAAACAGCAAGAGAGAGTTTATGGGAGTCTGAAGTTGCATCAACCATAAATAGCAAAAGATCTGTGTCTTGGAGGAAATTACTCCAGTATTGCCTAGTGTCGTCTGCGCCACCAACTGAAAATAAAAAAAAATTGGTGTTGATCAATCTAAATGAAGTTCAGATTGTGTAAGAAATTAAATATTTTAGAAATTAAATTTTTACGTACTTTCCCACACGTTGTAGGTATATGGGCCATTTCGCAATCTATAAACAGCAAAACCATGAGTTGGTACAGGAGGTACAACGTAAGAATTGCTAGAATTGGATGCGCATGCCTGATTCATCAGGGAAGTTTTTCCTGCCCCTTCCAAACCCAGAAGAAGAACTCTTCGCTCGTTAGTGTCATCATTCTGAAATTTAATTACATTCATATTCAGGATAAAATTAAAATAGGACCAACATTGAAATACTGCTTTCACAAATTATTTTAATTTGCAATATCAGGTTGTCTACTAAATTTTACCCACGAAATTCCCGGACAATTCCCGCTTATAAATATATAAGGTCCCTCTTACCATAAAATCATCATACAATGCATAGTGGGTTGCGACACGAGTAATTTGCTCCATTGCAATATTACAATTTATTTAAAAACTATATTTTTTAATTTTTAATAATTTGTAAGAATTTCAATTTTAAGTAAAAAAAAAAAGTAGCGCAGTTGAGTTGCAAAGAATGCGTAAAAAATAAATTAATATCAGTTATCACAGTACCTATTGTCATTAAAAAAGGTGAAAAAGGAATTTTTTAAATAAAAATAGGTGCAAAATAGGTTTCAAAAGAGTTTTAGGATTTTCGTAAGATTTCAAGAAATTTTTAATTAGGAATTTAAAGAGATATAAAGGATTTGCAGGTATTCTAAGAGATTTAAGGTAATTTCAAGGAATTTTTTAAGAATTCTAAGAAGTTTTAAGATTTTCAAGAGATTTCATAAAATTTCAAGACATTTGAATGATTTTAAAGAATTGCAAACGGTTTAAACCAATTTAAAAAGATTTTTAAAAATTTGAAGGAATTTTCAAAGAATTCAAAAGAATTTCAGTATTTACACAAGATTTCAAACAATTTTTAAGGGATTTAATATAAATCTGAAGGTTTTTAAGAGACTGTAAATGATTTTAAAAAAACTTCAAAGGATTTCAAGAGATTTTATGTGATTTTAAGGAATTTCAAGGAAATTTAAGCGATTCAAAACGATTTAAACGATTTTAAGGAATTTTAAGAGATTTCATGAGATTTTTAAATTAATTACAAAATTTTAAGAATTTTTAAAAGGTTTTTAGGGATTTTAGAAAATTTAAAGTATTTTAAGAGATTTCAATCGATTTTAGCGAATTTCGAAAGTCAACAAAATTCAGCAGAGTTTAAGGATTTTTAAGGGATTTTAAAATTTCTTTGAAAATAATTTAAAATATATCAAGAGATTTAACAAAAATTGCAAGTGTCAAATAAAAATATTTAGATTCATTATTCTGAAAACTTTTCTAAAACCGAAAATCCACTTCCCTCATCAAAAATAAAATCACGGACAATTTCCGGATTTTTTTCCAATTTCCGAACAATTCCCGGATTTCCTTAAATTCTCGCACAGTACCCGGTAACAAGGTGTGTATTCAAATGATTTCGAAAGTGATCAAAAACGGTATTGCTTTTAATTAAAAGCGTTGCGAATTTGAGCTAAATTGTCAACACTTTAATCACGAACAATTCTGCAGGATTGAATCTATATTGAAATGTTGATAATTTTATTGCAAGGAAGGGATTAAATTGACTTCAAAATTAACTTGACTTCAAATCTATCACTCGTGTTAGAATTAGAATGTGTTCATTTTTGGCAGAATTAACTTGACTTCAAATCTATCACCCCCGTCAGAATTAGAACGTGTTCATTCTTGGTCGCGGGATTTAACAGGACTGAAACGAAAACAAACGTAAATCGGTAAAATGAATTGAAATGTTTACGTTCAAAAATACAATTGCTTTGGATTAAAAGAGTTGAAAAATCGCCCACATTCCAACTACTTTCTTTTCAGTTTAATCCACTCCTTCATACCGGATAGACACCCTGAATATGTGAAAATTTGCTAATTTATCATAAAATGTCTAAAAATAAATAACAATGTAAAGCATGAAAATGAATTTGCAGAATCAGCATTCGTTTGCATATTCATCAATACGCATTTATCGTTTATGCTATAGAATATTGCAGAGGTTAGGTTTCAAAAATTTCGTTCTTAAATTATTTAGAAAAAATTATTATTTTATAAAGTAAAGAATTTTGGATCGAGTGAACAATATTCTTTGGTGGAATAAACATGAAAAGTAGCTTAAGAGTTAATCAGAAAGCTGTTAAATTTCGAGAGAAACAAACAGCCACTAACCTTCGAAACTTCCTCAAATCCTTCATCAATAGTTTTTAATTGCCTTTTTTTCCAATAACGATATGCGACATAAGCTCCGACACATGCACAACCGACACAAAAGAACGTTTTGGGACCGTTTCTTGATAAATCTCGAATCATTTTTACAAGTGCATTCATCAGGAGTGCATCATACACTTAACCTATAAAAGTATAGACCGGAGAAATCTCCTTGAGTTTATGTTGTTACAATTATATAACTTTTCTTGCTTTTCTTCATCAGTAAAACTACGAAGCAAAACAACAATTTAAATATGAAAAAATTTAATTTGTATACATAAAGAAATTAATTCGTATGAATAATTTAAATAAAACTAAAAAAAAATTTTCTAAAATTAATTAGAACTGTAAAAAATATTTTTCTAAAAAGCTTCAAACAACAAATATTTAAAATATTGGCGCCTATTTCAACCAATGACCTTGACTATCATTGTCATTGCCCCTGAGCACAATCGTGAACCAACCTGTAACCTTAACCACGGTTGTGAACGTAATATACCTTAGGTAAATTACATGAGGTTTTTTACGTAATTTACGTACGTATATTACGTTTTAAACACCAAATTCATATGGAGTGGTAGGTTTTTTACGTATAATACGTAATTACATGCCCGTAACCAGGCTGGTGTCCCATGATTGCGTTTCAACACAGCGTTGAATATAAACTCATGAGAGTGAAAGAGACAGAAGTATACTTTCATCTCTTTCTCTTTCATGAGTTTGTGTTCAACATTGCGTTGAAACGCAACATTTTTCATCTCTTGACTTTTTTTCATATCGTGTGTTGTTTGGCGTCAAATTAAATTTTTTTTCCGTTTTTTTAAATTTTCGAAATATTATATCTGACAATTTTGTTTTAATCGAAAAAAGCCATAAGGATAAATTGTTAGACTTTCTAAGTACTACGAATATCAGTACATAGAATTTGTAAATTTAAAAAAAAAGTGGTCTTCAAAATTTTAAAAATGCTCTAACTTTTTTAATTTTTGTCTAAAATAGCTGTCTAACGAACTTGACCTTCATTTTAGGACACTACAAGAGTATACTAAAGCCCAATCCAATCGGTCAATTCTTTCGAAAGTGATCGTGCTCACAAACTAAAAAGCCACAGACACACACACACAGGCAGACACATTCGTAAAAACATGTTTTTCGAGTTCAGGGAGTCACAAAACGTGGACATTTGACGAAAATTAGGGGTGGCCATTTTACACAAATCTAAAGGTGCAGTCCCATGTCGGCAGAAAACGTCGGCGTAAAGTAGAAACTCATGAGAGTGAAAGAGACGGATAGATCTACTTATCTCTTTTACTCTCATGAGTTTCTGCTTTACGCCGACCTAATGGTGCAGTCCCATGTCGGCAGAAAACGTCGGCGTAAAGCAGAAACTCATGAGAGTGAGGGTGCCGTCCCATGTGGGCGCAAAATGCAAAGCGCAAAACGAACAGCCAATAACGTAATACCTTTGAGAAGACAGAAATATAAAAGTGTTCCGTAATTGGCTGCTCATTTTACGCTTTGCGTTTTACACCAAAGATATTAGTACCTAGATGCGGCAAGGGCCAGGAGTGGGGACGCCGAAAATCTATATGTCACTACTTTTCAG
>JAUESH010000024.1:6655524-6669977 GCA_032275165.1 Synergus magnus
GCTGCGCCTCTAGCGGATTAGTTACAAGTGGAAGTATATATTTACGGCCATTTTCATGCCTGTCGGACAGGGCTGCTCTAAGTTGACAGATTTTAGCTCCCGGAGCTCGTCCGTGGGCATCCCTGGTTTAAAACGAGTTACCAAAACTGATTTCTAACTTTATTAGTGTCTCCACGTGGCACTCAGGAAAAGATAAACCTGTCTAGTCAACTTGTATAAGGTGTGTGGTGGGGAGAAGATCATCTGATGCGACGGCAGTTATTTTTGAAGAGAATCTATGAATGATTGCGTTCGAATTGCAACTTCCGTTTACCTAAGTACAATTAGATACAAATTTTATTTTTAAAAAACATTAAATGACTTGAAATTATTTTTAAAAATAATTATATCTAAAATGATAGAGCGAAATATAATATTTTAATTTTATGAAAATGTTTTTTATTGTAACCTCTTATAAAAATATAAATAATATACATATATTCAATATAAAATCTATTTATAATACAAATACAAGCATGAATATATATTTTCTATGAGCAAATTTTCATGCTTCAATGTCCTTGCATCATTGACTTTTCATTTTTACTGAATTCGCTTTTCATAAGCTTCCCAGAGCTGTTCTTTATATTCAAGAATAGCACTAAGTTTGTCCGTTGCTTGAGTAATCCCTCTACCAACAACAGCCAAATCTGCTCCAGAACTTACAACTTGTTCTGGTGTGTTATATTGTTGTCCCAAGTCATCTCCATTCTTAGATACTTTAACTCCAGGCGTGAGTTGAATCAATCCAGGATCTGAAAATGCATTGGATTGGCAAACGACACCAGCTACGAAACTTGAATCGTTCGACATTGTAATTGCTTCCGAAAGGTAATTTCCTGTCGTTAAAGCTCCTTCAGATGACATCTCTGCGACCAAGAAAACACCTCGGATTTCCGTAACACCTTCAAGACCACGTTTTAATCCCTCGATAATGCCTTTTCCAGCAACAGGATGAGCAGTGACGATATCTGCCCACTCGGCAATTTTGTATACGCCTTTCCGATATTGTAATGCGACTGTGTGGCCAATATCGCCAAATTTCCTGTCCTCCATGATTAAAAAGTCGAATTTTTTGGCCAACTCCTGCAGTCGAGTAACAAACTCTGAAGAAAAATTTTCGACAATATCAACGTGTGTTTTCAGCACGGCGATATGAGGTCCAGCAACTTCAGCCAACTGCAAAATTTCTTCAGTGTTGGTGATATCCACTGCCAGACAAAGTGTGGTTCTTTTCCTCTCCATGAGGAAGAAAAGCTTCTTCGCCATGGCATTTCGCGAAAGTCTTGCACGAGAGGCAAAGTCTAGTTTTAAGCGATTAACACCAGGATCTAAAAAAATATTATAAATATTAGTCAAGTGAAAATTTGCGACAAATTCTGAAAAATTATGAAGAAAAAAAAATAGAGCTTACCTTGGTTATTTATTTTAATAGGAGCTTGTGTTTTTTTCAGGTATATTGAAACCTGTTCCGCTACCACCTTGTCAATTTTATTGCATTCCACAAGAAAATTGATTAATTGGGTAAGAGTAAAGAGACTCTTTGCTTCAATATCATTATTTTTCAAGTGTGCACGCCCTCCTTGTTCCCTGTCGATGACTATGAAGGCTTCGCTAACTTTTAAGCCTTCGTTCTTTAGATCGTTCACAGTTTCAAGAACACTGCTGCCACTTGTTATAATATCTTCGATTATAACGCAATGTTCTCCAGGTTCGAATTGTCCCTCTATTAATTTCTTTGTCCCATAGGTTTTTGCTTCTTTTCTCCGCATCACCATTGGAATATTTGATTCCACAGAAATTATTGACGCAATAGGTAACGCAGTGTATGGTACTCCGCAGATTTGCGTAATCTTCGAAGACGATTCCTTGGAAAATCGCCATAAAGCTCTTGACAGCTTTTGCTGGAACCAAATGTTTAATTATATTTTTTGCGAAAAATATAATATTTTGAAATATTTATTCCAAAAAAAGCTTATGGCATATTCCACAGTAGAAAATTCAAAAACTTATATTGCGTACTTTTGATCTTTAAAGGAATAAGTAAAAGATAAGCACACTATAACAGGTACATGCAATATCAGCGAACAAAGATTGTATTATTTGATGTAACAGAAGTTTTGAACGCTCAAATGAACGAAATATGTTTTTCCCCAATTCTATTTTAACCAGAAATATTTTTCCATTTAAAAATAACAATAGACATTACAAGTTTCTTTCATGCAGAATTATTTTCAATGTAAATGAATCAATATTTTAAAACTGTTTCTAGTTTAAAATACAATCAATACAAAAATTCGTTCATTTGAATGTTCAGAACTTTTCAGTCATATTATTTGTTTAATATCATAAGCAAATTTACCATAATTTTTGGATGAGCGATGAGAACTCTCAAATCGATGTACACAGGTGTTTTTAAACCGACTTTTGTTATAAATTCACCGAATTTAACTGCACCAATGTTGAAGAAGTCGGAAGCCAATTCCTTTAATTCCTGCTCCATTTTTGATAAGTGTTGCAGTTTATCTTTTTTAAATGTAAATTAAATTAAAATAAAAGAAACTGCAATTATATTTGAAACTGGGGTTCAAATTAATTTATATTGACTTTTACACTTTCTCAAAAACAAATAAGATTGAGCTTCTGTAGAGACTAGATTGAGAACAATTAAGAATGACTTATTTACAAGTGTTTACAAGAACACTTGTGGAGAAAAAGTGACGCCACGCGGCGGATACGCAAGATACGCTCCGGTAAAAGCAGCGTGGCAATTACGTAAATTTGGCAACTATGCAGAGTTCATATTGGCTGAGAGCGTTTCGATCTGATCAATCATAGCTTAGAGCGGGAAGTTATTTTTTTTAAATTCTTACTTTTAACATAACATTAAATCGCTTTACTTTTTGTTTATCAATAAGCATGCATTTAAATTAATTTGTTGAAATATCTATAGGTTCTGGGTAATAATTTTTACATGATATTGTAGGAAAAAATTATTTTTATTATTTAGTAATTAAAAATAAATATACAAAATGGTTTTCAATATTGTCACGCAACATTGCAAAAAAAATAGTGTGCTATTTGGGTAGATGAATAAAGAACAATGAAATTTGAAAACGAAAATGTTAGTGAAATAAAACCTCAAATTTTATTAAATTCAGCTAAATAATAAGCCCAGAAAAAAATTTAGAATTAAATAAAAGTGCGGCGGAAGTTTAATTTCAGAATTGTATGAAACTTCCATTCTATTGTGCAAAGAACGAATCTTACATTGTTGAAAAATAAACTACAAAATTACTCTTAAAATAATATTTTGAAAAAGATAAAAAAATACCCCTCAGCCGGGGTAATGACGTTGAAATTGATTTTTTAATCAATTTATATTCATCTGTCATTATAAATAATAAACTTATTATCCGTAATATTATAATTAACTTTGATATATTTAAAAATAAGACCGTGAAACTGAGCGGAAGTGTTGCTATCGAAAATTGCGACCCGATTGTTCAAAAATAGTTACATAATGGGTACAACAGTGTTATAGAACGCTGTTATGTTTTTGTTGTAGAACAATTATAGAAATGGATGATTAAAACAATCATTTTAATCAAAGTCGGTAATTTTTTACCGGTATGAATGGATAGTGGAAAAGAAAAATTAGTAAAGAAAAATAATAATAATAATAAATGAATTCTCCCCTTTGAATTTTCCATTATAATTTAATTATCCTTCGTTGCTGAGATTCCAAAGAAAAATATCCGACTCAACAAAATACAATAATCCTCGGCAAAGGGCCGGGGAAAAAGAAAGTATAAAATTGCAAAACTGATAGAAAGTAATGAAAAACATAACGAGTCGAGTCGTGATATTGCGAAAAGTTGCAAAGTAGCCAGTTAGCCCCAGGAAGCAGCTTTAGCATGTTTCTAACGGATATGAAGATTTTCCAGAGCAGCGAGAAACGTGAAACGGGAAACGGGGTGGATTGAGACATACGGGGGTGTGGCTTGACCTGGGATTAACCCCCTGACAGCCAATCATATCCGAGCAACCCCTACTATTTGCATCCCCTCTTGCCAACTTCTATACACCCCCGCGTTAATTGCCCCGGCTTTAATATCGCATGCGAAGTGAAAGATGGAGTCGAGGGGCGAAGAGATGCTTCGTATCATAGAATTCGTGAGGGATGAAATTCACAAAGTTTATTTCCTTAAAAAAAATATTACAAACATAATTTTCAAGCAGCAAACGAAAATATTTTTGTCAATAAGTCCTGTAAAAGGTCAATAAAATGATTTTAAATCACTTTTTTCCCACACAATCATTTAGGAAGAAAATATTATTCAACTAATTACAATTTTGTTAGTAACACTTTAGAATTAGAGGTCAATAAATTACAACAAAAAATATACTTGTTATATTAAATTAGCAAATTGAAAGATCCCTAAATTTGATTCCTTTACTATAATTTATATTTTATAATTTTTTGAATAAAATACAAACTTTTTTAATGTAGACTTTATAGTTGAGAGGACAACAAAAGATTCGCTGATCTTGGTCTTAATATATATCGAGTCTTTTATAAAGCGGAGCAATTATCCGAGTAAAATACTCTCCGAAATTTCAGTGATAAATTTAGGGCCGTAATAAGGGTGACTCGCAAGTCATTTGGACGACGACGGGGATGGGTATCGAGTTTCAATAGAAATTCTTTCCATCCCAGCCCCGTCCTCCATTTAATTTAAACATTTGTCGTCCCATAGATTCCCCTCCCCCCGTTTCCTCCATTTTCTCTCTTAACCCACCCCCTCTTGTTCTTGTACCAACCGTGCTTCCAGCGCCGAGGTTCTTACTCAAAAGCTAATAATTACAGCTCTTCTGAATAAAGTGTGGGAGGAGGATGTAGATTGTAGAGTTTAGAGCTTTAGAGGGTGATTCTGCACGAACTACCCTCATTCTCTACCCTTGTTTTACTTAACCAGCCAAAGCTCTGTATGAAAATGTCGCTTGACCAAGGTTTGGGGCTTCAACCCTTTAATCCTGGCTAAAAATTCTATTTTCAACCCTTTAATCACCCTTATTATTTTCTAATTAAATCGAATATTTGACGAATTCATATTTTGAATAAACTATCCAAATTGATGCTTAATGGCAGATGGATGAGTATCTTGACAGTATAATATTAATTTATTCACAATAAAAAAGAATACTTAAAAGTGTTACACCTTAAAATTTCTTTGGCCTTAAATTCAGAGATAAACTTAAATTCAGTAAAAATTTATCCTGAATTTAAGTAAACGTATGATTAAACTCTGGAATTCAGATATTGAACTTCTTAAATCCAAAAATTTTGTACTGAATTTAAGGCCAAACAAATTTTAAGGTGTAACAATTTTAAGTATTCTTTTTTACTGTGTTAGTAACAATTTCGTAGAGATTTTCTACAATCTTGATCACTTATAAAATTGTATAAGGGAATATATAAAGTTTGCTAAGTACGTTGGGAAAAGTAGCAGTAGGTAATATTTCACAAAGGGTGAGACGATATTATCCCAGCAGTTTCTTGTCTATCCTCTAAAGTAAATACTTTGAGGCTTCAAGTAAATTTGGAATTTATGACTTAATTTCAACTTGAAATTAGCTTTCAAAGTTCGCAGACTTCCTAGGCACTTGTGTGTTGGTTGGTCCCTTCATCTTTGAATCTAAATCAAGGAGTGAAAAATTTATAGATAGAATACTTTCAGAAAGTTTACTATAACAAATAAGTAATTATTTTTGTTAATTAATCAGTGAATTTAACTGATTGATAAGTGAAAATCCTTACTGATTTGATTCAGCGACCCATTTCTTACTTATTCAAACTTAAAGAGTGAATTTTTGCAAGAGTGGATAGTGGATAGGATAAAGGAAGTTAAATTTTCATTGTGAGCTTTGTTCAAACTGAAAATTGGCGTGTTATGATCGTAAGAATTTATGTGTAAAGTTCACATAACTTTACATACGAAGAAGAGCCACCTACGAAGGTAATTAAGCTCTCTTGTTAAAGCTCCTTAGAGGTTTTCCGAGGTACTGAAATTCCCGCACGCCCGTCAACTCCTAATGAGGGGATTGTGGATGAAGTTTGGTGGGAGGTGTAATTAGGCAAGGCTTATTTACAGTTTGAATCAAAAATTAATAATGTAGAAATGACGATTAAAAAACATAAAATTAAAAATTTTATGTTTACTTCAGTTTTTAAAATATTCTCTGAAAAAGTGAAAATTAATATGTTAATCAGTTTGTCCTTGAAATGTATTTTCTTCAATAAACTGTCTTTGAGTTGAGATTATCTTCAAATGTGTGTTGAGATTAAGATGTCGATGATAAAACTTGCAACATATTTTGTGGAATTTATAATCTATCAGATCAATAAAATTCTTCAGGAAATGATTAGTAATCTGTTATTAGGAGAAACTTTTCATTGGAAAGGTTAATTCCTTCCGATTGTCATTTCTTATTATTTATAGTCTTGTATATGAAGTAACTTTCCTTTCGGATATTTCCACCTCATAAAAATCCTTCCATTTAACTCATCTGAATTCCAAAAATAACTGCAACCTTGTAACAATCTATAATTTTTCAAAATTTCGGATACAATTTCATAAGTAATAATCTTCCGCGTTAAAAAATATTCCAGGCAAAATATCATCTCTGCACGGAGAAAACGATTTGTTTGATTCAAACTGAGTGGCTCAAAAAAAATGAAGTTCTTTTGCTTTGTGGGAACATTTTCCCAAAAAGCTTCCATTTGATGAAAAAACAACTGTGAATTTTTCTGAAATTTTTTGAACAAGGGGATGTTGGATCCCACGAGGGTTAAACCAGCCCCAACCGTAAAAAATTCGTATTTTCTCACAAATATGATAAACAAATTTCTAGTTTTGCCTAAATATCTTAGAAAGGGGGCAGAAAAGGTAATAGAACGAAAAAGTATAGAAAAGTTGAAAAATATATAAAATAGAAACTGCAGGAAGTTCGAAAATTCATTTTTTGTTCAAAACAGGGGTGTTTTTTAATTTCTGGGGGAGGTTTTTCAACTTTTCTAAACTTTTTCATTTTATTACCTTTTCTTACCACGTTTTACGATATTTAGGCAAAACTGGAAATTTTTTATCAAACTTGTGAGGAAATACAAATTTTTTACAGTTGGGGATGGTTTTTAAAAAAATTCGCGGAAAACTCACAGTTGTTTTTTTATGAAACGGAAGCTTTTTGGGGAGTACTACAAATCAAAGAAACCTCATTATTTTTAGCAACCCTACTATTTATATATTTGAATCAAACACAATATATTTGAATTAAACATTGTTTGATTCAAACAAATCCTTATTTTCTCAGTGAATTAAAAAAATAATTGCGGTATCCTAGCGGCTTGCAAAGTTCAGTAAGAAAGGATTCTCCACAGAATTAAATAACCCCAACGTCATTAGTCGGTACCTAATTACAGGAGCGCCTTAGACGTGGATGACATCGTCGCCCGAGTTGAACGAGAGCATCTTCTTCAGTGTGTGTATTTCCACCCTTTAGGGGGTGGGTGGCCAAGGGGTAAGTTAGACGGTCCGCGAAAGCTTATTAATGGGACTCGCTAAGGATACACATAGCTGCTCATGAGGGGTGGAACGCCAGAGGTGGAGGTGGAGGGGAATAAAAAAATAACAGACTCCCAGCAAGTAACCCCCACGAAGCTTTCCAGGGGCGTGTCCTTCCCTATGGCTGATGGCGGATCTGGCCAATCATAGTTCACGTGAGCCACCACTGAGGAAAAAATATTGACCGACGGATTATGCGGTCCATTTGGGGATTGCGGAGGTGAACGCGGTGGACTGATTGGGGGATGCCGAGGGTAAATACCGACGTCACGTACGGGATCATTAGCCGGATATCCTTAGTCCCGTGCAGTGATAGCGACGATCCTCTTCCCGCTGACATCATTATCCTACCAACTTTGAGAAAAAGGGGTTGTTTTCTGCTCCGTCGCTCAGTTTGATCCGTTTTTAAATCTTTCAAATTTCATTTTCCCACTTATTCTTACACATTTTCTTGACAATTTTTTCTCAAATCTTGCAAATATGATTTCGGGTTTGTACTCGAATTTTCGGTGAATATGTGAAATTTAAGATGCAGTAAAAGGATAATAAAGTAGATAAGTGAAGTAGACTGAAGGAGATCTTGTGTTTGAATCTGAGTGTTGTGTTTTTGGATTTTAAAAAGGTGATTAAACTTCATTTCGGAATTTATAGACTGTTTATTTTGTGAGTATTTTGGGTGAGGAAAAGGATGAAGATTAATTAAATTTGTAGACATTTTGAGGGGAAGAATGGAACTGGACCCGACGGAGATGTCAGACAGGAGCGAGTCGAGCCACTCGGAAACGTAACTACGAGCTTTTCAGGATTATGAAAGAATCAAGGAATTAAATTTGTCAGTGGATAAAAATAAGGAGGATGGATTGAAAAAGGATTTTGTAGAAGGAAGGCCTCATCCCTTGAGATTTGATGAATTGATGACAGACGCAGCGAGTGAATTGGCGATGGCTTTAAATAAGCCGAAGGATTTTAATTTTTTATCGGACCCGATTCGATATGGATTAAGGAACTCATCGAGTGAAGATGTTCCGGAAATGGAAGCTTTATCGAGGAATAAAGAACCTCTGAATCAAAAAGAGATGATGTTGAACTTTGGAAGGGAACTCCGGCAGAAGAATATTCATTTGGAGAGGAATAACTTAGCTTCTTTGGAAAGGAATAATAAGGATATTGGCTTTTCGATGGATAGAGAGATGAAGGATTTTGGAATTTTGAAAAATTATAATCTGCCTCTGGAAAGGATGAAGGAATTTAATCTGTCGTTTGATAGGGTGAGGGATAGTCATGTGAATAGTTTGGGGTTGGAGAGGCTTCGAGGGAATCCTTTGATCGAGAATTCGGCAATTTTGGAATCGAGTGATTATAGAAATTTGCAGATTCAACAGAGAAGTCCGGATTTGGATGCAATGGCTTATGAGAGAATGAGGAGGTCACATTTGTTAACGACAGATTTGTCGACGCAAAATATTGCGACACAATTGCCAAGATTACATCCCGTTAGTCAAAGTCAACATCAACAACATCAGCAACAACAGGTCAAGTCTTTTACGATTGATGCTATTTTGGGACTGAGAAACACCCAAAGAGAGAAGCATCAGAGACATCACACTTACAGGAAACATCAGGGTATATTTTTATTCTATTCTAATTTTAATATTCAACATTGAAAAGTCGAATTTACCCAAAAAAATTTCTATAAAACACAGACTAACCCGAAAAGGGATTAATATTCTGTTCTATCCTAATTTTAGAACATTTTTTGTTAGGTGATTTAGCAAAATTGTAACTCAAACGAAATTTAAAATATTCATAAAGTCCCTCTAAAAATGTTGATGCTTTGTTGTTTATAATATTCAAACAGTGTGTTGCTGTCAAATTTCAGTAATGACTTATGTATAACTAAAAAGAAAATCTTTCAAAGCTGATAAGTGTTTTCGTAATCCATATATTTTGTAAAAGTTTGCTGTTTATATTTTATTTTTGAATTCTAAGGTTGCAGTAATCATAAAAAATAATTTCTGCACATATAGAAAAACAACCTTGAAAATGGTAAAGAGTGAATAAAAAATAATTAATCAAAATTTAGAGGTATTTGATGGTTTAAGATTTCTTAAAACCAAGTAAGTAGTATATTTTTTTAAATTGATTATTAAATCGTTTGCAATTACTGAAAATTTCAAGTGATTTAAAACTTCTATAATATTAAATTGACTACCATGCTAGAATCTGAAAATTTTTAAAATATAAAGCAAAAAATAATGTTTCATTTCTTTGGAATTGCATGATATTTTACAGGACAAGAGGGTTCAACGAAAAGCAGTTCTTCAAGTTCTTGTCCCAATAGTGCTGGGAAATTAAAGAGAGTGAGAACAATTTTCACCGCCGAACAATTGGAACGACTGGAAGGTGAATTTGCAAGACAGCAATATATGGTTGGTCCAGAGAGACTCTATTTGGCCCACGCGCTAAGATTAACCGAGGCCCAAGTAAAAGTTTGGTTTCAAAATCGCAGAATTAAATGGCGAAAATTGAACCACGAGCAAGCGAGTCAAAGTTTACACGAATTTCATCAAACTTCCTTATCGAATCTAGAACAAGAGGACAGTAACGAACCCAGCGAATGGCAAAAGTGATCCTCCACCTTTCCCCCTTCAGAAAGCCCCGTCTAAGCTTTATACCCAGAAATTCTCACCAGATCCCTTTTTCCTCGACGTCGTATTTTTTCCATCGATACTTCAAGAATTGTCTGTACTCGCATCAGACTTGGAAAAGGCTCAAGAAGTCTCAGAAAGAGCTTTTATTTAGATGAGTTCATCATTGAAAGAGCATTTTATTGAAGAATCTCAAGCGTGTAAATAAATTTAGTCGGAGTGAAACCTAATGAAAAATTTTAGATAAAGGAATACGAGAAGTTAATTTGTGAAAGGAATTGATGCATATTTTTGATCACAGATATCGGGAGAATTAAAAAAAAAAATAATTGAGGACTTCTGCAACATTTTAAAAGAAGGACTTACTGGGAATTAAGAAACCGTAAAGGGAGTTTGAAAATTTGTGTAGAAAATTATTAAAGGAAATTGTGATGGAGATGGGTGAACGATCTAAGGGTAAATTATCTCATGCATCATCTTATGCATCATCGAGGGCAGACAGATTTCATGGTGGTGTTGCTCCAACTGAAACATATTGGAAATACCAAAGGGGAAATCCGTCATTGTCCAACTGGCAAAGGGAAAGGTTCGTGCTTCTTAATTCATTATTGAATTTAAATTATTATTAATTTTGGATGTTTACATTGGAGTTAAGTAAACTCTTTGATAATGTATTGAAAGATTGAAATTCAATTTAAATATTTTATGATGTAGGAGACAAGCAGGTGGAACTGACAACCCAGCAAATTATTATATCCCTGATCCTTACAGGAGGCATAAAAAGCTCATTTCCCCAGATTCGTCACATGTGAATTATTCGTCAGTTGAAAACGCAGAAACACAATACAGATGTCCTCAAAGTCACAGGATCACACGAAATAAAACTTCGATTGATAATAATCTCGCATTGATAAGAAAGGGAAATGAATTTAAAGTAGATATTGAAAATGACGCAGATGACGATGACGAAGATTTGGGTGACGAACAATATTATGAGGACGAAGCCCCTCCAAATGAAGGTAATTTTTTTCTGTAATGTAAAAAATTGTAATTATTAAATAAAGTAAAATATGGGTAAAAAAATGAAAATGTGGTGTTTTTCCAGGGGAGGAAAATCAAGAAGAATCATGTGGCTCTGAAACTGAAAAAGAACGAGACGATCTCGAAGAGGAAGTAGATGATTATGACATTTCTCCGCCTTTACAGCGATTTCCAAAAAAATATGAGAAAGATCCTATGGCAATAATGGAAAGGCTCAAAATGCTCGATCTGGCCCAGGAAAGATTGAAATATCAACACGAGAGGCATTTTCAAAAAAAGTATCATGAAATGGCACCCCGAAGGTTTGTTTATCCTACTTTTTATTTTTATTTTATCAAAATTAAAATTTTTTAATACAACACAAGAAAACATAAATAATTTCTTAAAATTTAGAGCCTCTCAGGATATTCAAGAACATGATGTCACTGATGAAGCAACCGAAGATGATGAAATTTCACCTCATTCATATCCGATTCGAAAAATGATCAAATCAACCAATTGTGGACAACCAAATTCCTGGTTGCCATCACGAAATCCAGAAAAATATAGTGCAATCAGACCTTCACAAGATTATCACTACCTAAGGAAAAGTGACACCACAAAATCGTCTTTGGAACCCCCTTTGGAATCTTATGGGCAAAAAGGGACTTGTCGATATTGTGGTGGTACCGGAAGTTATCCAGAACCATTGGTCCCAAGAAAAAATAATTGCAGAGTTCACGAATCGACGA
Source organism: Synergus magnus (assembly GCA_032275165.1). Lineage (NCBI taxonomy): Eukaryota > Metazoa > Arthropoda > Insecta > Hymenoptera > Cynipidae > Synergus > Synergus magnus. The sequence goes on from JAUESH010000024.1 coordinate 6,667,609, forward strand.
AAGTCTCCTTTAACACCAAGGAAAAATTCGGTATGCATTTTTTTTCTCTTGTGGATTTCGTTATAAAAGTGATGTTATTAAAAGTAATTTTATATTGCATACAACGGTTTTTTTTGATATCATTAATCTTAATATTCTTAATTGCCGGTTACATATTTTTCTTTAAAATTCGAGAGTCTCGTGTATTGTTTGATGACAAATATAAGAAGTATAAATACTCTCTGTGTTTTTAATTTAATCATTATTTGAACTTAGAGATTTATTAACTTTTTTTACAATCAGGAGTTGATGGGGAATCAGGAGATCCTGGAGAACGATGTTCCAGTGGAAGAAGAAATTCCCCAAGATCGAACTTGGTCAATTCTCCAGCAGCTCTCTCTTCCCAGAAACCTCGAAGATCCAGAAATGCCAGATCACCAAATCGAGGATGAAAAAAAATACTGAAAACCCTTCATAAAAAATATTTTTCCCTTTTAAAAATCGTAATGTACATAGATTTGATCAACAAAGTTGAGACTCTTCATACCTTGATGCCTTATCTTTGATCACTAAGAAAATAATGATTTTCAAAGAAAAAAACATTTTTTCCTTTTGGGATTCTTTATTTTTGAAAACGATTGAAAAAAGCTTGTCGGGGTTACCTTATCCCTCTGTCTTACCCCTTTTGTGTCAATTACAGAATTTGCTGTATATTTGTACAATGTACATTTTTTCTCTCCTGGAAAGTATTTTATTTATTAAAAGCGCTTTACATTGTAATTGATGTCTTTAGATTCGTATATTAAATGGTGAATGGAAAGTGTATATTAATTTTGTGATTCTCGACTTTAACTGGAAAATCTTTCTGGTCTTGGCGCGCGAAAAAAATTTTTTGTAAATACGTGATACTAATATTAAACATATACATGTCGCAGAGAAATAAACTCTCGAATCTGTACATTGAAAATTGCATTTTTTATTTTCAGTTACCCTATCTGTTTTTTTTTTTAGTACAAACATCTTTGTTTACAATTTTACCAATTGAATATTTGAAGAATAAACAGAGTAGAAAATGATTATATCCAATGAATAATTAATTTGAAAAATTAATTAAAAATTCTCGTTTAAAGTATTTGATTTATGTGGAAAATGTGGTTAATATTTTTTCGCTATTATATGAAGCATCGATCTTTTTTTTTTTTTGACGAAAAAAACGGTTATTGGGGAGGAGGTGAAAGAACGCTTAGGGGTGCGTTGGGGGAGGCAGAGCTTTTTACGCGGACCTGCATCATGGCTGCCGGAACTACAAAGGCAAAAGCTTCTCCCACTCCACTTAGCTTTTGTTAAAATATTAATATCGCCCAGAACTCTGTCGCTTTTCTGGCCCTGCTAGAAATATCTGGCCTGATATTAAGTGTAGACTGTGGCGGTAAATGCTGAAGGTATGGTAATTTGAACCTTGTTAATTAATTAGCGCTACCAACAGAGTATGAGCATTAGAGCTTTATGTATAATTATGTATATAAAATATACCGAAAATGGCCCATTTGTTTCGCACATAAATCTGGAAGAAAAAATTACCAAAAATAAATAATAAAGCGAAGAGTCTTATCAAAAAAAAAAAAAAATTTCTTGAAGTTAAATAAAATTTTAGATGATATAAAACATTTTTAATGTGTACGAGAGATCTTCGAAATTAAAGTATACATAAAAAAAATAATCGGTTACTTAAATCGGACCCTAAATTATTTTAGCTTCCTTGACCTTGAAACTAGGATCAATGTTCCGATTGGATTGAATTCTGGAAATAGATCGTCGAATATGAGAAACCAACCAAGCGAAAGCTTCACGCGGAAAAAGTCAAGACGATCGAGCTTTCATATCAAAAGCTCCACGGACCTGCGTGAAGTTAGCCCCGCCTCCCTCACTCCTGGCTACACCGGGACTTCAGGATCCCGGGATCCGAACCCCTGCTCTATCGTCGTCGGCATCCGCGGCATTCCAATTAGCTTGCGAATCAAAAGAGCCCCACTGCCTTTGTGGGGTCTAACCCACCCCCTCGCACTCATGCTTTCTCTCTCTTTTCTCCCTTCTATCTACCACCAGTACTATATATAACTATCTACTACCCCCAACCCTTATCCCCTCAATACCTGATTTCTCAACCCTTAAATCCTCGTATGTATTCTTTCACCTCTCACGCATCAAGTTTCCTTTTTCAATCATCTCCTATTGGAAAAATCCGATTTAATCGATTACCAGCCAAATAATTAAGGATTGGTAGTTTCGGTGAAGGAAAGGCAATCATAATTAATTACTCTCTTAATCTGAATCAGTGGAATTTCACTGATTCTCAGCTATAAGTATACCACTGATTCAATCAGCGTATT
>JAUESH010000024.1:6689021-6703300 GCA_032275165.1 Synergus magnus
CAAGAACAATTTAATAAAGTATTGCAAAATTTAGTGGAAAATTGTTTGGTACTATGTGTTAGGGATTCTGAATCTAATTTCGAAAATTATTTGGACACGTCTTTAATAATTGGGAATGTGGTGACCACCTGTTATACTTATTATCTTTCAAATAGTTTCCAGAATATATTCTAGCTTATTTTTGCACTTTCTAAAAAAATCCTAGACAGGCTTTGAGGTAACGAAAAAAATCTATAATTTTAAGCACCAAAATTGAAGTCCCACACATTATTTTACCTACACGTAAGGTCCCACAGGGAGCTTATTTACTTCCCTGGCATTAATTAATTAAAGCTTTGAACTAATATAGTTATCTGTTACTGTAGAGCTTTAGATGAGAAGATTATATCGGGAGTCGGATTTTATCGTTTAACCCTTTATCTTTTCCAAGTGTCCTTTTGTTATCTAGTATAAGGATCTGGGAGACTGTACAGATTAACGTCCCTCGGGTGAACTCCACCTGCAATGTAAAATAATATTCATATTTTCATATTTTCATTAGAAAAATATATCCAAGTATACTGTTTTATAAATTCTTATTTTATCTATAAATTTTGAAGTTATCTATCTCTTTTAGTTTGTAATATCAGACGTCTTTGGCAAATAAGTTTTGAAGATTTCCCAGTCTTAATAAAAAACTCATTTTTCAAATTTAATTTATTTAAAAAATATACATAATCTAGATTCAAATAGTTATTTTTAAAACTCAAATACTTCAAAATACGAACAAACAACTACCAATTTTTGAAAAGCAAGATTTTTATTATTATATAATTTTCATGAATTCTTTAATAAATAAAAAGGACAAGTTTCTGAATTTAAGATAACAACGCCACCTACTTTTAGGGGATGAAACTCACAAGGGTACAAATTTATCGACCACTGTATTACAGAAAGGGTGTAGAAAACTACCCTTAGTTTCCTGCATCATTCCATCGATTGCAGATAAATAAAAAATTTACTTCATTTACTCTGGATAAATAACGTTTAATTTTTATCGTTAGTAATATTTCTAAGGTAAAAAATAATAGAATATTAAATACCAACTGACAACAATGAATCGTTTGTGCGGTAAACATTTTTTATTATAAATTTGAATTAGAATTACTTCCCATAAGTTAACTACATAAAATATTGTAATTCAAAAGTTCAATTAAGGGTAATTGTTTTTCTCGATAAAACTACGACTTGGAAATCTCCTTCACTTCTTATATCTCAGTATTAATAAATTTTTTCCACGAAGACTTTAGGTTTCGTAGAGACTGCTGCGAAAGTATAATTAAACACTCACTTATGTACTTCTCTTGTCTATCATTTAACACTTGACTTATTTTTAAATTACATTGATGCATGTAAAAATCAAGAATTGTTTATCGTTTCTTAATTATTACTTCTCATAAGATTTTCAAGAAATATTATTCTTATTATTTCCTTGTACTTTTATATATAAATGCTAGTTTAATCGCTCATTTAAAATGCAGATCACGTCATTTGTTAATTGGACGTCTCCCCAAAAACGATTTAGAGTGTCTGATCCCTATTCTCGAAAGTCACTTATGGTTTGATTATGACTACTTGTCTTAATTTAGAAAGACTACTTATAATTATGACTTACTTTTTCGGCAAAAGTTAACATTTGTGTCTTATTTTTATTATCAAAGATTTAAAATTAAAATTACAAAACCCTTCAGGTGCAGTTAATTACCAATTCGAGTCGTATCCTCAGAACCTACTATTGTTCCTCTCAGATAAAAGAAAAACGTGATGCTTTGCATTACTATACAAATAGCTACGTGTCCTCACAAAAAGAATTTTTTTAAACGTCTATATAAATAAAACTCCATTTTAAATGATAAATAATAAAATAATAAATAATAGACACTGACTATTCGTAGGGAATGTTCCGTAAGAATAATAAACAATAATAACTTTCTGAATAATATTAAAAAATGATATCAGGAAACAAAGTAATCTGAAATGAAATACCAAAAAGTTGAGAAATCGACGAGAGTACAGCAATAAATCTCTTTCTAAATACAAGAAAGTAAAAAGGTTTTTGCCGAGCTATAAATTATGATCTTTTATTGTTTACTTATGACTTTACTATCAACTCAGCCAGACGAAAATAAGACACACGTAAGTGCAAATGATGATTCTGATAGAGTGAAGACACGACATCCATGAACAATTTTTAATAAACCTTAGTTCACCATAATATCTAATTAATTCGTTGCACGATTAAATTCGAAGTTGTTCGGGTTGTCATTCCGTTATTCTTAGTAATACTTTGATGTCTTCGATTACGTGATATGCTCATTATAACAGGTAACTCGTGCCCTTTCTTAAAATTCTTATATATTTAAATACTTATAAATTTAAAAAAATGTACAGGTACAAGGTATAGTAATGGATAAAAAAATTGATAACGAAGAGGGGAGAAAAGTTAGGGGAAGGGGAATGAAAGGTACAATGACACTGCTCCTCAGCAACTACGAACCAACAATCCACTCGAATCACTCCCTCTTAGCATGTTGTGCAGCGATACGATTCAGTATCACTTTTACCACCGAGTGTATTTAAACTCCCCTTTTCCACCATAAAAGCACGATTTAAAAACCCTGTTTGGAAACGTTACAATAATAAAGCAAACTAATAATAAACTAATAATAAAAAATGACACAACTTTTCGAGAAAGTTGGTCCTAAACCAAAATCAAAACCAAAGATGTTGACAGTGTTCGGCAAATCGAAAACATTTATTGAAAGAGGCTTTCACAGAGATAAAAATTTAAAAGAGCAACATTTCGAAAAAAGTTCTCCAAATAATAATTATTACGAAAATAATCAACATCTCTCGATTATTACTGACACAGTGTTGGGGGAGGATTACTACAAATATTTTAAACAATTTAGTGAAATGGATAGTTTCGAACCATCGTCTTCGGTTAATTCAAGGATAATGACTCCGGTGATGTTGAATGACCTGACTGATAGTGTTAATCAGGTTGATCCTGGCTCGGTGAAAGTGGAGGAAATTGAAAACAAGTTTTCGGAAAACGTTGGATGTGGATTATATTTGAAAATGAAGAGAGAAATTTTGAAAAGTCTGAGGAACAGGATTCACCCCAATTCAAGGTAAGCAATTTATTCATTAGTCATTACACAGAAAATCTGAAGTTATCTTTTTATCTGCAACGGTGTATTCATTTGATACCAAAAGCGGTAACAATATTAAGAACATCCAAACAGATATATAATTGACATCCAAGCAGACTATTAAATAGTTGATTATCACGCAAAAAATAAAATAGTCAACATGCGCTCTGAACGCATTTTTCCTGGAATTTAGTAAGTTTTACTATTTCAAATTGTAATTTTTGCTAAGCAAATTGTAAACCCTGCTATTTTCATTGCAAAAGTTACAATTTCGAAATAGTAAAACTTATTAAATTCCAGGAAAAATGCGTTCAGAGTGCATGTTGACTATTTTAAATGGTAAATTTAGCCATTACTTTTCATTTTATTTTTTCCGTGTAATTATATCTATTGTTAATTTTCTTTAGAATAAAACTATAAAATTTATCAAAACCAAATTGCAGGAGTAAAATATCAATAACAAATTCAATCATTTCTCTCAAAGGTCTTTCTTATATTGTTATTTTTCTCTTGATAATCGATAATAAGTGCTTATCGATTGGAACGGGGTATAATTACGATTCACACGCATCATCGAAATTGTTAGAAAGTCCACACGTGACTCCATAATAGTCTGAAACCCCCCCGGAAATGCTAGAGGAAAACGGGACTGGTTATTCTGCAGAGGGAAACACGCGGGTGACTCAGCCTGGTAAATGATAGGCACTTTTGATTATATGAAGAACAGGCCCGTAATTAGGCGACATGTCATGGCTTTTTTTATCAGTTTTTAAGAAAAAAAAAGATTATTTATAGATATGAAATAATTGTTTATAACTAAAATAAGAGGATCGTTGAAGGATGAAAGAAAGTTCAATATTAGATAAAATATTTTATGTGTAAGGTACTTTATTTTCTTCACTTTTCTCAGGAGGTAAATATTTAAAGCTAATTTTTAAAAATACGGCACTGAAGGGCTTTCTAGTGTGTACCTAGCATACAGAAAAAATACATTTACGTGTGGCGCCGCACGTGTAATGTACTTCCCGCGTTCATCGAAGCTTAACGTTGGAGGGACCACGCTTCGTGATTCGAATGCCGGTTCTTTTGTAACCCGTTTCCCGTAGATTCTTCTCTAAAGAGTCTAAAGTGTAGGAATCGAGACGAGACTTATGAATTTACAATTTACGAGAAAATTTTTCAACAGATTGCATGATTTCGTAAAGCAATTTTTTAAAGCAATTTCAAAATATCCTTTACTCAATGTACCTGCAAATTTATAAATGGTTCAAGATTTACAGATAATCACAAAATGTAATAGAAGCTTTTTCATGTCCATTTGTGCTAATTTATAGTTGAGGAGAATTATATGAAAATTGATACTTATATTGTTATCTAGAAGGTACTTTAAAGAAAGAATCATTAAATTTATGTTATATGTATTATCTTTAAATATGGATCTCATTTTAATAATAATGACTGTAATGGGTCGGGGTTGTCAAATCTACCCTTTTTAAAATCTACCCTGTCGCGTGGCACCCTCAGCAGGTGTTTTGTGCCCCTTGTTGTGGCACGACCCTATGTAATTATACTGGAACAGCTTTCTTATATTGTATATTTTACAATAATCTTCCTATTCATTTCGAGAGGAATACATCTTTATATAATTATTATAATTCACATACGGTGTTCAAATTTTTGTATTAAAAAATTTCATGGTAATAGACAAATAAAATCATGGGGTTTTAAGACATGTTCCAGAAAAGAAATATGTATAGAAAAAGCTGGCAGCTTTGTAGAGTTATCCTTCCCTTATAAAGATAATAAATAAAGCATTATGTCTTAAACACTTTTTATTTAATTGTACAGAAAAGTAAGAATAAACAAATTAAATAATTTTAAAATTATTTATTCAAAAGTCTGCAGCTAGAAATTTGTCTTACTTGTTCCATATGTTCAAAAAAACAGGTTTCCGATTGTTTGCAAAATTGTTATAAATTTTTTCAAAAAATTACACGCCTGCTATTTCCCTAATCCACCTTCTGTAGGTTGATATTCGAGTGTAAACACCTGGAATGTTAGGTGTTGCACAACCAAATCCAAATGAAACAACCCCATAAACAGTAGTTCGGTCACCAAGAGGTCCTCCGGAGTCACCTGTGCATGCATCAGTTCCCGTTCCTCCATAACAGGAGTGTAAATTATTGTTTAAAATTCCAGGATAAATGTTGAAACATTGTTCATAAGCGATATGTGGCACTCGAGCTGCCATGAGATAAACAGATACTTCATTTCTTCCCAGCTGGAAAAAAAATGTTTAACATTTTATCAATTTTACCTTACACATTTCAAATTCTTCAGTGCATACAAAAAATAAATTTGTAAATTGTATAGCGTTCTACGTTTAGAGGTTTGAACTGGAAAATTTTTTAATTGAGATCGACCATTCATTTATTAAAGGAATATTTTTCATTATTAATTGCTAGAAAATCCCTTGATTCGATGTTTTTCCCACTTAGAAAATTTTCTCGCTTGGAAAATCCCAATGTTCTTGGCTAAATGATTTTCTAACCGTGGAATAACTTCCGGGAGAAGCATTAATCTTTTCATCAATTTCTGGAAATAAAATTGGTATTTGCAGGCTTCTCCAGGATCGAAATTTTTTAAATCGAGGAAGATTTTAATTTTACTGCAGTTTTAGTACTCAATTGAATTCAATTAAAAATAATTACTTATGTTTTCAATATATATATAAATAAATTATTAATACGCACGGTCAATCGGTGGTTTATGGTCCCCCATCCAGAAACTACCAGAATTCTTGGATCAGAAGTGCCTTCCATTGGTAACATGGCTGGTTGGACGGAACTCGAAAATTTGAAATGAGGCCTGACCTTGAAAAGGGCAATATCCGAAATTGGAATTTTACCTTCATACAAAGTCATATCATAAACTACAATTTCCGTCACGCGATGTAGAGTTCCTCCTTTTTGAAATTCATCTGATCCAGCTCGAACTACATAAGCTGATGCTTGCATAACTTGGCTGTAAGTATAAGTAGATGATTACGTAAATAACAAATCAGCAATTAAACATATCGCGTGAGTAATAATTTGAGTACGGAAAATTTAATATTTACAAACAATGCTGAGCGGTAATTCCCCACTCTGCTGATATGATAAAAGCCCCACATTTAAATCCATCTTGTCTACGATGAAGAGAAAGCTGCAATAGTCAGAAGGAGTTTTCAAATAATTTTTTCTTTTAATGATTCATTATAAATTGTGAAATACTAATTATTACCATGAATGGTCGTTCTAGGATACTCAACCTTTGTCCTCCGATGATTTTTGGATGTATTATGTCAATTGAAGAAATATTTTTTGGAACAGTTTTCTTAGCCATGCTCGATGTCACCAAAACTTGATTTAAAGAAAGATGAAGTAAATTAATTTGTTATTATCATGGAATAATTTATTTCCCCTGGGAGAGTAGTAAAATTTAAATTTCAAAAATTCCAAAAGCAGTCTTTTCGAAAAACTTTTAATCTTTGATAAGTTTTATAATTTAGAATGCAAAGTATATTCATACTGTTGAAATTTAGATATGGATTTGAGACTAATATTTTCAATGTTGCTTCCTGATACAAATATTTTTGCAAACGTAGATGAAAAGTGAAGACAAAAATCGAATTTTGACTCTTAAATATAAGCTGATATGGGTTTTTAATGAGGAAAATTTGATGTACGTACCGAAAAAACAGAGAAGACTGATCCAGCTCCTCATTTTGGAAGTGATGTTTTACTTGTGAGACTTTTTTCGATTTTACCAGGTAGATAAACACCTGGTTTCATTCTTTATAAGTGGGATATATAAAGGAAGAACTACGTAGAGAATACTAAATGTCAGCAACAAAAGCTTTATGTAAAATAATCTCTTGGAACTTCGAAGAGTCTCCCAGGTGAAAATAATTTGTGTCATGATAAGAGTTTTTTATGATTTGTAAAATACGCGCTTACGAATGACACTTTTCAAACGGAGATTAGCCAACCTCTGTGCTAGTGGAATAGTAGGTCATCTTAAAAAACAATGTTTTGAAATATTCTTTGTAAATCTGCCTATTTTAATTTATGGCTTTCTTTTTTCTTTGTTGCAAATTCCGTCTCATTAGTATTTTTTTAACTTTCGTTTTCTTATATTCCAAAATTTATATATGATTTAAGACCTTGGCTGCGCATACAGAAATTTCCGTACGAATAGATGGATCGGCTATTTATATCGAAATTTCTGTATAAATAACCGAATTTTTTTTTATGAATAGGCATTCTCATTATTTAATATAATTTATTTACATTATTTAAAGTTATTAAAAGCGGTGAATTATTTTTGTACGCGATATTAAAATTTCTTTAGAACAGTTGAAAAAAATAGCTGATGCACAAAAAGTGTGACACACGTGAATTAATATTGACGTATAAAAGATAATTTTCATATATCGCATAATCGCTACTGTTTCTAAGAGTTTACCAAGCATCAAATATTGCCAAATTTCTTGCTTAGAAAAATGTTTTTAATGGGTGCAAAATATAATATGGCGGACAATACATAATAATTCTACCTTTTCATGTTGAAACATAATTATATGTAGGCATAATTAAAACAAATATAACATTTTCAGACAGACAAAAAGTTACTAAATGAATAAATATTCTGTCATTAGAAAATATTGAAACATAATATTGAATAAATGCGTTTGTTTTCATTAAACATCTTTTATTATGGCAAAACTTGCATTGTTTTATTGAGTACACAATATTTTCCTAAATGTAACTATAATTCTATAAATATAAATTCCTATTAATCTTTCAAAAGCGTTTCATTAAATTCCCAAGAGTAAGAATAATCTTCGAAACTTACAATGTCATCAAACTTCGGACTTTCCGTTCGATAAACCGAAATATTTTCGTACTTAATAACCATACTCTCACGAATCTCAAAAGACAAGTCACTTGTATCATTCATACCATTTTCATAATCAGTATAATTTAAAAAATCCGTTGAACTATTTAATGGAAGAATACCAATATCTGGAAGATCGGAAACATAAGTAATATCGTAAACTAAATCAAATGATCTTTTCTTTCTATGAAACTCTTCTTCGGATGTTTCTTGATTTGAAGCTCCACTTCCTCCTGATGCACCTTGCCCTAATTGTCCCATTTGTCCACTTTGTCCACTTTGACTATTTTGTCCACTCCCTGCACCATTCATAAGTTGCATATTAGTTGTCATTAATAACGTAACAGCAGAAAGCGTTTCCAAAAACATCAACACCAATAAAATATTGTTCAGTCCACCAGTAAATGCGGAATTTTTAACTAGGGCTCTATTTTCACTGCTCACTTGATTCATCGTTCTCAGCAAATTATCAAGTGCTTGTTCCTTTGAGACGTACTTCTTCAAATCTGGAAATTCTAAATCAAAGAATTTTTTCGTTTAATAATAATGTTTACAATCGATACCGATTTATTTATTCTCCAACTAATTATTTATATTTTCTATTATAAAGCATCTCACCTTCCTGAATTTCAATAAGAACTTGAGAATTCCGATTATAATAAACCCCTTGATTTTCATGGAATTTAGACATGGGAATAGGATTATCAGTCTTATTATTCTTATTATCAAAAAGTGAATTAATCCACACAGCCAAGCACATTAGAGTCGTTGTAAAAAGCGGCCATCCATACCATTTTGGGGTAGCTTTTCTCAGAGATTTTTCTACATAAATAGGAATCTGATTAGACTCTACAATAGCGTTCAATAAATCCTGAATTACACCCTTCTGATAAATAGCTAGAGATTTTGAGACTTTTCTATATTTTCTTAATTCTTTAGGATCCATTTCTGATTTTTTTTTCAGATCTCTCTTTCTGTTTTCCCCCTGTTGAAAAATACTAATATGATCCGAACAATCTTGCACAATACTTTTTGCCGTTGGACTTTTCGAAATTACTCTTGAAAATTGACGAATTACTTTTGATAAAGGAGATACTCTTGTTAGACTTTTACCAGTAAATGATTTTATAATATATTCCACTTGTCTTATTGTACCGGTAGGTCTTCTTCGAATTTTACATTCAAAGTTCTGATCTTTTTTTAATTTACAACTTCTGTCCAAATCTACTACGCTATTTACCCATTTTCTTGGAAATAATTGTTTCATGAAATTATAAAATCCACGACTTTTCGATGAAGTTTTGGTTCGAGATTCGAAACAAGATTGAATTTTATCCCAGTCTGAAACGCATTTTTCATAACCACCTGGTTTAATATTTTCAATAGCTGAGCAAATAGATTGACAGAAATCAGATCTTCGATTTGATGGAGGTTTTTTGAGATTTTTTTTGAGATAGGTAATGACTTCTTTTGTGGAATGTTTTGATCCGTAATCGACAGCTTCTTCAAGATCATTAATTATAAAATCTTGAGTCATACAGTCAAGATAAATGAAAAGTTCGTCGGTAAAAATAATAAAGTCACTGTACCCAGGATTTTTTAAATTAAAATTGGTAAATTTTGAAGCAGATGTCTGATTTCCAAATAGGAACTCGAGTCCTAAACTGGAACCTGTTAGTAACATGTTTATAATTTCGCAAATTAGTAATAGTCCGTTATGAATTAAATTGTTTCCTAAACTTTCATTCTTGTCAGGAGCTATTATTTCAGGAGGATTTTCGTTTTTCAAAATTCTTAAGTCTCTGCTACAACTTCTTAAATTTTCTATGACAAGTTTGGTAGAGATCGTCATTAGATCTTTTATATCCTCTCCTTTTAGAGAAGTTTTTTCCAAAGTTTGGGTCAGAGATTTACTTGTAGGCTTTGATAAAGTTAGTATAAAACGCTTTATAGATTCTTCCACCTCTGATAAAGGTTTCCCAAATATATCAAGGCTCATTTTATTTGAGGGATTTTTCGGTTGCGAGAGTTCGGAATCTGCATTTTTGGCACTGATCGTCAGATGAGTAATTGGACCTATAATAAGTTAAAACAATTAAATGTTTTACATACGTTGAGCTCGACACTGAGTAGAATTTTTTAAGTAGAAAATATTTTTCTCACCAAGCACCAAATAGAAAAGCAACTTTGCACGATACATTTTTGCTACAATAATTTGTCAAGACCTATAGCTTCGACTTATATAGAAGATTTTCTTCTAATCTTTATCGGTTTTGTTTTACTGACAAGGTGGTGTGAAATATTGTTTCAGATTTCAAGTTTCCACGGATGGTTAAATTGTAAGTTACAGATCCATAAATAAAAGTATCTAATCTTGAAAAAGAAAAACAAAGTACAGAAGATTATTTCCATTAAAAATATGAAGTAAAGTGTTTGTGAAACGATCTTTAAAAATAGTTTTCTACTTGTTATTGTATTTATGACATTAAACACAAAGTTAACTCTTTTGTGCTAAATTTTTGTATCATTTAAAAAAAGCAAGATTTACAAGTCAAATTTTACCACTGAGAATTTCCAATCAATGTTTACTTTTCTTTTAATTTCAAAATATATTTATAATTTAGCTTTGACTAATTTTTGAATTTATCTTGAATAAAACAATGTTGTTTCATATTCCATCATAAAAAACATTCCGAAGAGTTGATGATGTCAGGGGATGAGTAGTATCTTCCAAGATCGCTCTGAATCACAGTATACTTTAGGATTGACTTTCGATTTCTTAACACTGATACACTCTTAATTTTTGCACATTTCTTTCACGAATGTTAATCACAATCATGAGATCAATTATTATTTAATTACGAAATTATCCCTTATTCATTATATATAATTGCGAATAAAAAATATTGACTTCTTTACGTAAAAATTAATAAAAGTGATATTTAGGAGTGAACTTTATGAGTTGTTTTTACCCCTTGGAAATATTTTTCCACAGATAAAAAAAAATACGTGTCGCTTAGTTTTTGGTCCCTTAAAAAAATATTAAAAATTAAATAATTATTGATTTTATACAAAGATTCCTCTGAAATTGTAGCACCGAGAGGTGGTGCCCTCTGAATAAAAAGGTCGAATCTCTGGAATTAATATAGAGATCAGTGTTCACCGTCTGGCGGATAAAGTCCGTATCTACTAGTTTCAGTTTCGCGACCGGTGGGTGTCAGCCGGTGGTACCCTTGGCCTAAACTTTTTATCCGGTAATTCGAATTTGTCGACGTTTCCCTTCTGTACCTAACGAATTAATTACACGAATTAAAATCCCAAACGTTTGAGAAAAGTGAAATCAGAGATTGTCACGTGAATGTAGAGACTGACATTCTTATTCAGGTACATGAATGGAGAAGGTAGTCACAGTACGAAAGAAGAGCGTGACGTGAATGAAATACCGCTCAAGATTCTCCTTCGCGTAATTGTGTCAAACCCTATTTATTAATTAAAAAATTTTTTTAAAGTTGTAAAAACCATTTTCGCCAAGATGGACGAGGAAGCAATGTGGAGAGGTTTTTACCATAAAATTGTAGAAGAAAAGGAAGCGAAAGAAAAAGAAAATAAGGAAAAGTCAGAACATGAACTGAGGTAATTACAATGAGAAGAAAATAATTAATTTTGAAAATAATGATATTTTGCGTCGCTCTTATTGTGTGAGTTTATTTATATGACGAATGAAGATGGAATATAAATAGAATGCTTGAAAATAGTCTGTTCCCTAAATATATTTTCCCCACAGAAAATTTTCGGTGTAAAAGAAGCGTGTCTGTCATATTTTCTGTTATAATTATAATTCCTTTTAAACACAATCTATGCAAAAGGTTAAAAAAAAAACTAATATAGAAATCTATATGAATCATGGATCCAATAATTGATCTGTTCATACATATATAAATATGTAAAACACGTTTTTTACCTTTTTAATTGAAGATATGAATGAAATGAAAAAGACACAACGTACTAGGGTCAGTGTCCTCTCATTTTTAATTGCAGGATAAATTCCAAAGACTTGTTGTAGTAATTAATTTCTTCGTTGATGCGCCGCTATAATAACGTAAATAAACATAATAACGTAAATGCAATTATTTGATAATATTAACAGTAGCTAATGAACATTTTTTTACATTTTATCGCCATTGCTTATAAATAATCGCACAATAAATAAAACATCAAGTCGAAGCAATTATCATGATTGGTACGCAATGTATGTACTTTCTATTTATAAACGAGTCTCAGGCAAGTCTCGGTATGGCCAAAGGAGGTCCCCTTACATATTTGTGCTTTAAAGATGTGAATGTATTCACACAATAAAATGCTATCTAATTTAATTTAATTAATATACAATTTTAGAGACTCCTAAATTAATATTTTCTGTTTATTTTAATAGTGTCGTATAAGTTAGCAAGTAAAATTCAGTTAAATCAAAATAAGAAAAAAAGGTTTTAAATATACAAGTACCTGTAATTTTAGTGTAAGACTGATTTGTCTGTATTTTCTCTGTGGGCCCGGCTCGCGAAGGTCGTCACGTTATTTTATGATTCACACAGCATAAAGAAGTTGGTTCTCTACATACTTTGTGCTCTTAGAATGAGACAATTATTTATGCTGCTGGGAATTTTTTTAATTGCTCTTATCGCATAAATTATGTAAACACTTTGTTTAACTCCTTTTTATTAAAAATTATGATTATTTTATAAAAAGAGATTTAATTATTGTTTAATCCTTCAGATAAAAATCACGTGAAATAATTTATGTAACAAAAATGTTTTATAATAAATTGTAATTATATCTTCCAATTTCCATGAAAAGTTTATCATCGATTTTAAGAAGCGGGGAATTTTCTTATCATCTAAATTGATAAAATCCTAGATGATGAGGCAAAATTAAAAAACCTCTATGTGTGATTAATTGTGGAGTTGGTAATTATAGGTTGGTAGCAAAATAATTAGTGTATTCTTCGCTTGGAAAATTCACTGACCATGTAAACCGGAATTCCCAAGTGCGCAGAGATAGGAAATAAAAATGGAAATAAGAAAGGTTCTTGAAGGTACAAGGACAGATTTATTCATGTGATGCCGGTGGTATTACCATTTCTTTGGTCCAGCTTTCTTTTTTTATTTCTGGATCCTTTCCGGATTACAAAGCTTGAGTCACTTTCTGAAGAACAAGTGCGTTTTTTATATATTTTTAACGACATTAACAATAGTATTTGTGATCTAAATAAGGAATTTGCGAGCTGTGACGTGAATGGAATTAATTTGCGAGTTACTGCATCATTTTATGACTCTCTATATTGATATCATCGATAATAATTTTACTAGTGCTATTATTTTATTCTATACTATCTTTGTCATAGGCGATTAATTTTAGTGTGCTTTCGTTTTGCATAAAAATTGTTCAAATCTTGCATACTGAAATCCTTGTGATTTTCTTTTGTAGCTGCTTTTTCATTTGAAGAAAATACTTCCAAGAAAGCGTGTACATACATTACGACAAGAATCTTAAAGATAAGGAGCTTTTCTTTATTTTCAAGGAAAGGAACAAAAATAATTATAAAAGTCTAAGTTGTTTTCATAGTTTACCCTGAAGTTAAGTCGTAAAATTGATAATAAAACTGACGGTATTTAAATTTAGAACATATAAGAAGGGAAGTTAGAGTGATAAATTATAACGGTGAATTTTAATTAAGCAAAGTGACCGTGGAGTTTTTTTGAAAAAATAATGGCAATTATAGTCAAATGATCTGATGTTCAAATATTATTTGATAATATTTCGAACAGATCTCTCATGTGTGCAAGAGTTGCAGGGAGTTCTTGTTAAAAGTTTCTCATGGATATTGAATAATAATGCATACTTGAGCAGTCAATAAATAATCATCTTTCCTAGAATTCTGTGTGTCAAGGCGAGAGAAGCATTCACTCCATATCTATTAAACTTTGTAGGAAATTTAGTTCAAGTCTACATATTATAAAACTATTTATTTTATTAAATAACTAATTTATTGCACTTAAATGTACCTAATTTTTAAGTAACATATTAAGTAGTTGGGTAAAACTTAAAAAATAAATTAAACAAATGTTAATGAAAATAATAACCTGACCA